>JAABKJ010006356.1:0-14507 GCA_011634705.1 Andricus grossulariae | reverse complement strand
ATTACCTCTAATTCCATGATTTCCTGGAATTCCTTGAAATCCATAAATTTCGTGATTTCCTTCAATTACATGAATTTTGCGAATTCCTCAAATTCTTAGAATTTCACGAATTATGTAAATTGCGAGGATTCCTCCATGAATTTAAGAAATTTGGTGCATTTCTTTAATTCCATGAATTCCGCGAATACCGCGGTTTCTGTGAATTTCGTGAATTCGATGGATTCCGTGAATTCCATGAATTTCATGAAATTCATGAATTCCGTACTTGCATTAATTTCGTGGATTCCTTCAATTTCATTAATTTCGCAAATTCCTTCAATTTTACGAAATGTATGAATTCCGTCAATTTCGTGAATTCCACGAATTTCGTAAATTCTTTGAATTCCTTGAGTTCCTTCAATTCTGTGAATCCCGTGAATTCTTCTAATTCCGTGATTTCCTTGAATTCCTTAAAATCATTAAATTTCGTGAATTTCTTCAATTCCATGAATTTCACGCATTCCTTAAATTCTTGGAATTTCATGAATTCCGTGAATTCAAATAATTCCGTAAACTCCTGTAATTCCTGGTATTTAATGACTTTTGTGAATCCCGAGAATTCCCTGAATTCTATGGATTATGTGAATTCCATGAATTGCATGAATTCCGTGAATTCCGTTAATTTCATGAATTCCTTCAATTCCATTAATTCCGTGAATTCCTTCAATTTCACGAATTTCATGAATTCCATGAATTCTGTGAATTCCTTCAATTGCAATAATTCTTCGAATTCCTTGAATTCCTTGAATTTGTTCGGTGAACTGTTTTAATACTGAAGTAAGTCCTAAATTCAATCCTAGTTTTCACAGTGAATATCAGGCTGGACACAGTACAGGGAAAAGTCAGGGAATTTTTTTGGTCTAGAAAAGTCAGGACTTTTAAAAAAAAAATTGCAAATATTCGTGAATTTTTGTAAGAAGCACTTGAAATAACTGCCAAGAATAATCACAAATCACTTTTAAGTCACTTTTTAGGGTTTCGCAGCCTCGTGCATAAATGCTTATAATTTATTTCAAACATCCGTCCGTCCGTCGTACTTTTTTCCAAGAAGAGGAGAAATAAGTGAGGGGAAATAAGGGGTGGAGAAGTAATGGGTAATGGGGGAGGTAAAGTAGGGGAAACAAGGGAAAATGAAGCGAGGGTTAGGGGAAAGGTAGAGGAAATAAGGGGTGCAGAAATGTGAGAAGGTAAAATGTTAGGAGGGGAAGTGGGTCACATGATGGGAGCGGGACTATGGGAAGTAGGTGACACAGGGGACAGGAAAGTAGAGGAAGTGAGGGAAAATAAGGTAGGGGAAGTACGGGAAGTAAGTGGAGGGGAACTAGGGGAATTGACCGAAAATGTGGGGAAGCAGGAAAAGTAAATAAGGAAGAAGTTGAGAAGGGAGGGGAAGCAAAGGTTAAAGTGTTTGGAGGAGAACTTCTGAGAATAGGGGAAGTAGGGAAATATAGAGGAATGAAGAGGAATGACACTATAAGAGGGGGAGTTTTAAATTATTTAATTAACGTATTAAGAAGCTACAAAACCCTTTTTTTAGATGGATAGCGCCTACTTTGACTACTTTCAAAACTTACTGAAATCAATGCACTTTTTCATATTTTTCAACTCCAATTTTACTGATTTAAACAGAATTTTCTGGATATATACAATTTCTGCTAATTTATTCAAATTGTTATGAAGTTTACTTGAATAGTTTCACATTATTAGTGTACGCTAGACCCATCTTTGGTTAGAAATTAGTTTCTTTTGGTATGTTTTTAGGTTTAATTAATGAAAATTGTCGTTTAACAGCTTTTTTAATCTGAAAAGTTATATTTTCAACCAAGAAGATATTTTATATACAAAAAGACAAACTCTAACAAGATACATGAATTTTTAAACAAGCAGTTGAATGTTCAGCTAGTCTGAAAGGTGACTTTAAGAAATTCTTTTGATACAGGGATGATCGCTGGAAATAACTTTTACTCTTGGTAAACCACAAGGTCGGATACTTTCCGGACATACCCGAAAAATGACAAATTTGTCAAGAAAAAAACAGGCGAAAGTCACGGAATTTGGAAAATAAATATGTGTGGCTACGCTGCTCATATTTTTAATAAATCTAAAGCAGAAGAGTTTCATACAAAGAAAATTTTAATTGTTTTCCCCTCGTTTAAAATAAAAAAGCAAATAAGAACGTGCATAAGAAATGAGCATGCGAGCAATTGCGTCCATGAAGGGGTGAAATAAATATACGCGATTCGCTTTTCTTTAGTCAAGTATAACTGCAATCAGTCAGTATTGGTAGAAGAGATGGTCGTCGGATGCAAAAGGAGCGTAGTTCACGATATCTCTATTGAAATGTCGCTTCATTATGTAGGTGGTGAATGCATCAACCGTTGCTGGCTTATAAAGTAAATTTTAATGAACCGGTATGTACTCAACTTGACTGAACTGGAAGCGGTAAATACGTCATTAGTCACGACACGACGTGGGTCTTCTTACTCATTATTTGTCTTTATTAATTCAGCCGTAGGATTGAACGCGTATCATTTATACCCCAGGTGAATTGCAATCTATCCACCCTGGCCACTTGTGATCGCATTCAATGTATCTATTCGCATTGAAACATACGGTAATCACTTTTTCAACTTTTTAATTGATCGAAATTATCTTTATATTCTTTTAAGATCAAAATGAGCCCTATCTTCCCATGAAGCATTTTATGTATCAAAACCAGAATAGAAAAAAGCTCACGAATCAAAATTAGATTTTCAACTACATTCCTTTTGGCTCATTAGAGAGAAATATATGACAAAAGATAAAAGATGAAATTGTTCATTGGAAGCTTCCCAAAAAATTTCAGTAATCTTCCGCAAGCTAAGCTTGAACCCAGAAACGTGAATCTTGTTTTTCCGAAAAAAGACATGTCCCCTTGTTAATCTTATGGGGTTCACCGGTTTCTTCTTTAATTTGTCTTGTAGCTCGAAGATGTTTGGAGCTGCACAATTACACTACAAGTACATGTAAATTGAATTATCAAGCAAAACTGTCTAAAATTTCACTTGCAGTAAAATGAATAAAAGGTTTTTTAAAAAACTGGAACCGACATGACCTGTTCCTGTCATCATAGAATAGCTATCAGAGGCTCGCTGAAACCGTGAAAGACCCGGCATGACAGGTCTCTCGTCAGGCCGGGATAAATCAAAAGTACGAAGTGCGGCGGGCTGTATTTGGGCATATTTATGGCGGCAATTCAATGATACACCGTATTCCCGGTCGCGTAATAGTCAATATTTCCATCAGAAGCATACCTACAACTCACGCCCACACCTACCGAAGCGTCGCCAGCGCCGGTGCTTTATGAGAGTTCAGGGCGCATTTGACAGCGTGGCGTACCAGTTGTTGCTATTTATTCGCGCATTACATTACTCTGTTACCGAGTCGAGTGTCACTGGCTAATTTGCATTATAAGTGCCGCCGATGTTATCATCGCTCGCTTATGCGCGCGTTATTGCGGCGCTGACGGATGCTCAACTCGTTATTATGGCTTATGGCGACGTATCACCTCGATAATCGACCACGTCTGCCAATAGATTTCACAGGCCGACAAAACTTGTACCCAAAGACCCCGTGATATCAAAGACTGTCCGAAAACTGCTTATGATATCGTTTAGTACTCATTTTTACTTTTTGTTTCCATTTTGGATCACCCCAAAACAAATTGTTGTCTCCGCAGTATGGCAAATTAACCATTCCAGTTTAATACTGAAAAAGTAGAAATGATCAGCTATCTTGAATTGTGCAAATCTGACCTCAAATTAGAATTTGGAAAACTTGAAAACCTTAGACACTAAACGCTTAATCAGTTGTATAACAAAATTTTATTATTTTCCTTCGCCTTCTTTGCTAGTTATTTTTTGTCAGCCTGTATTGTTCTTTGCCAGTCTCGATTGACAGACAACATCCAGAAGCTACGCGAAAAGCACCTCCTACAGCGAGGGATCATTCGAAAAAACTGCGTTACCAATTTTGGACTATTTTGACAAATAGTAACAACTGTTTGTGATTTTATATCTATGTTAACGTCAAATTTCATTAAATTTTAATACAAATTCTGTTTGAAACATTTCAAAAATCTATCTTTGGTACCATGGATTTACATATCTTATTGAATTAAAACTTTACATATATACGTATTTCCGATAACAATACAATATTCTACCCAGTGAAGGTTCCCGTTGGTAGTCTTACATTTTTTTGTAATTGAATTACTGATGTGGATGATTGTGATATACACGCTCTACTTTATAATTAAGTGAAAGTTTGCTACAGTGGCCTACTTGAATTTCTTTAATTTCATCTTTTGACAATCTGCTAACCTCGCCACTCTCCATGTTTATTTTAGTCCGCACTCTACCACCTCTACTACCAAAAGCTGAATATATTCCAACAAGAACTTCACTACTCTCCAATATTGCGATGACATCACCATCAGATGTTGATAATACAGTTTGTTCTTGAGTTGGCACGGGCGCAAAAACATTTGTTTTCACCAGAATTTGAAGTTTCTTATCCAAAGGAAAAGTGTATTTTCGAAGTTCGAATATTCGGCAGCGATTCTTATAGGAAATAAGCCGAACTGATGCAAGTTGCTGAAGTTCATATTGAAGTCCCGATAAAGATTCAATTTTCGTCAGTGAAGCCATCGATGTGGCTGAAGGAGATCTAGACCTCATACGAAGAGAAGACTCGGCAGAAGAAGAAGACTTGGCAGAAGAAAGATTTCTGGTGGTAGGAATAGACCATCCAGGAAGAAGATTTTCGGCTGATGAAGAAGATTCGCCACGAGGAACACCAGGAATAGGCTCGCCATTAGGTAAGCAATCAAACTGCGAACTTAAGTCTGCAAGACGAAACAGAGAATTAATTTCTGTCGAAGAATGTAGGTATATCATGAAATCTTTGTGAAAAAATTGCGAGGAAAAACTGAGGTCATTGAAGTAATATTGTACTGGGAAACTTAATGAAATTCGAAATTTTGTGGGTCAGGATCTCATGGAATGCTAATACTCTTCATTCAAGTACTAATGTAAGCATGATTCGGACTATGGTAGAAAATTTCTGCTTCCACTTTAACTCAATCTATTTTCTAGTTCTGAAATTCAAAAAAATTCTATATCGACAGAAAACGTTTTTAATTTCTTATAGCACATACATTCTGGATTCTCTCGTAATAAATTCAGTTTTAATTGGTGTTTATTTCGGATGGACTTAAATAGAGTTGAGAAAAGAATAGCTTTTGAAATAGGTGCAGATTACGTCAAACAAATTGTTTTCGGAATTTGGTCTTATGAGCAGCCGTTGGTTTTGTTTTACGGTTTGCATTCGAAAAAGTTCTCGCTGCATCATACAGACTACAATTGATGATCTGGAGATCAGAATCTTCGGAAAAATCTCCACGATGCGCGTTATTTCACATGTCAAGACCCTCAATCTTAGTTAATCCCGTATAAAATCAGACTAAAATGAAAGCTTCCAGCCTGTGGGTCTACATAACCAAATTTCCTCATTTTTTCATTTTTCTGCTTTAACCACTAATATTAAAAGAAGAAAACTGTAACATAGCAAGTTTTATTTTTTGTCTAAATTCTATATGCCATTAGTTTAAATTTAAGCTATTTTCCAAGAAAATTTGACTAAAAGAGGAGCTAAATGAGCTTAAATGTACCTAAGCGAATTATTTGGTTCCTAGAAATTAAAAATTAACTATCGCGATATCATAGTGGTATGATGGAATTTTTTTTGCTACAAATCCGAAAAAATAAGAAAATTAATTTTTGTTTCATTAAGTGATTATAATTTCCAGGAATATTAATGCAAAAAGGATGAAAAGATTATTATTACTATGTTAAAATTTTGAATCAATTTGAACTCAAATTTCATTGCAAATTTTTTTTCGATTCTTGTTTTGAAAAATGATATTCCGAAAAAATTCTTCAATTACCATGTGTATTTTATTTTTCAAGTATCTTCTATGCAATGATCCCAGTTCTGATAAAAGTGTAGGTTAAAAATGCATTGTTATACTAAACAAAAATTCTTCCAGATACATCCATATTTATACCTGTGTGATTCAATCAAGTATTATCTTAATCATTCATAGTTTTATAGAAAATTAAAAATATCATGAGCAAAAAATCTCATAGTAGAAAAAATGTAAAATAAGTATTTTTTCATAATTCTTCAGAATATTTTTGAATTCTGAAAATTTGGTACCAAACAGGAAGCAGTATTCAAGTATGAAGTAGACGTTATTTGCTACACCACTGAACCTATTTACATTTTCTCATATAGTGAAATAGTGAAATAGTGAATCTGACTAACTAATTTTTTACGTGGCACCTTAATTTATTCTCAAAGTTATCAATCCCAAGCACAAGATCATGATGGTTTCCAAAGGAACCCTGAAGAGTCAAGAAAATTAGAAGGCACCTTTAAAGTATCACAAAAAATTTACTGAACCAATTCATGGTAACCTATAAAATTTGAATCCAACAGGTACAAGGGTCTGGACGCCTATTCGCAACGCACACACATAGAAACATACACACATTCATATATACATTCAGTTTTACATAAATATAGATTATGGTGATATATTCACCAATAGAATTAAAGATGACCACCATGATAAATATTCGAATATAAACGATCTCCATTTTTTACAATCAGGGGGAAAACTGACTAATGCGTTAATGGAAAATTTGGTTAACGCTGTATCGCAGGAATATTCTGATGTTTCATTAGTGTATAAAGACGGTATCTCAATAGATACCTCATAGTTCTTAGGCACTTATTTTGTCCTCTTAAGATATATATATGTGTATATATATATATTTGTGTTTCATGAATCGTTTCAAGCAAAAAATATCAGTTACCTCATTCTCGGAGAGTTTAGAGAAAAAAATAAATTTGTGTAAACAACGCTTCGATAAGATTCTGATTCTTAATTAGCATTTGCTCAAACATCAGTACTACCAGATACTGCTTAATCACTTCTTTGATTCCAGGATATCACTCTAAAAGAACTATAGATTTGCTCAAGTTCAAGAATAAGCATTGTTAAAAATAATTCATAGAATCAGGGGAAATATTCTCATTGTTGATTGTTTTTAACTTTGGAAGAGAACTGAAGGCGAACTTCAGAACAAAACATTCTATGTTGAAATTTTTGTTTTGATAATAGTTGTTCACAGGTTTATGATTCTTCTTTCTCTTTAACTAGAAGTTGCATTTCTGATTTAATCCTAATGTTATGGGCATCATTTTTTTTGTTGAAGATTTTTAAAAAATCTCTTTGGTATGTTTTCATTTAAAAGTTGTATTTAATTAAGATAATATTTATAATGATAACAATTATATAATCTTCAAATAACTTATTCAAAAATAAAAACGTACCAAAGAGGCATTTAGATATTACTGCTTGAAATAAAATGAGCCTTACAACTTAAGAAATAAATCAGAATTGCAGCTTTATTACCTAAAGAGAAAGCAAAAACATGAAAGTCTAAAAAACCAATCATATCTCTTGGATATAAAACATGCCAAAAATGTATTTATTTTCATTATTCGAAATTATATTATATTTTAACCTGTTTTGAAGATTTCCTTGGTAATAAAATCAGGAATCTTGCGTATTTTAGAGATTTTTATAATTATTTATAAAATTAAGGAAAATAGCCGCATTGTAATCAGTTGTAATTTGGATTCAATTTAAAGCGAACATGTTTGACTACATTTTTAAGCAAATCATAGATTCTCTTTGAAATTTTTATATATTTAACGATGCAATGTGGCTATTTTTCAGTAGTTTTTACTCTAAAAGAACATTCGTTAAATTAAAACTGAATCCCTTTAAAAATACCCATTTCGCAGGGTCTTTTTAAACCTTTTTAGGCATGACCTTAAAATAGTTTTGAATATTGGAAATTGAGAATTCAACTTGTTTCAGGCCATGGACGTATGAACGCGGGTATCTCTTGTCACGTTCTATGTTTCAAAATAAATTATTTCAGAATTTAAATTGTTTTATTATTTTAAAATACTTGTATTGAAATATGGTTTGATTATTTATGATAAATTTTTCTTTATTCAAGTATGTTTACGAATTATTTCAAACTTTTTTCACAAAATTTGATTCTTTCTAGATCAAAATAATAAAATAATAATGAAATAGTGGAATTTCTGAAGAAAATAAAAAAGTCGATACACGTGATTTTTTAATAGTTTTTTTCAAGATATTCTCCAGGAAATTTTATAACTACTATTCGACTCCATTGAGAGTAATTTTGGAGTATCTTGAACTAGGCTGTAAAATATTTTATGAGACGTAAGCAACAATTTATCAATTTTTTTGATAATATATTTACCTGCTGATAATAAAGTTATCAAGTATCAAGTTCTTGACATACATTCTGCTTCTTCTGATTATATTATTTGCATATCAGCTAAGTTTATAACTCTACAATAAACACCATACATCCACATATATATACTCGATTCAAAACTTCACATACATAGGTAAAAAAAAAAAACATCGGGATATCTAGGGAAAGGATCCAACCTGGATTTGAAAGAATATCGCAATGTGCTCCATATAACATGCGTGGATTTTTTCAAAACAATTTCTCTCAAGAATGGCTCAGAAGCGCATTTTATTATTTCAGCATATTATGAGTTCGATAGGGATCTATTAACGAAAGGTTTATGAATCAGACAAAAAAATCCGAGAAGTGTAGATTCCCGTCGTTACTCTGACTTTTTTTAAATCGAATTAATGTTGTGGAGGATAGTCATTAACACGCTCTACTCTAAAATTAGATGGGATCTTATGATGGTAGCCTACTGGAATTTCTTTAATATCATCTTTGGGCAATCGAGTAATCTTGCCGCTTACCATGTTTATTTTTGCCCGTACTCTACCAGTACTACTACCACGAGCTGAATATATTCCAGCAAGAGCATTACTACTCTCCAATATTGCATAGATGTCACCATTAGATGTTGATAATACAATTTGTTCTTGAGTTGGCACGGGCGCGAAGACATTTTGTCCCTCTAGAATTAGAATTTTTTCATGCGCAGGAAAAGTGTATCTTCGGAGTTCAAATTGTCGGCGGAGATTTTTAAAGGCAGTAAGCCGAATAAATTCAAGTTGGTCTAGTTCATATTGAAGTCCGTCACCAGATTCAATCTTGGTAGGTGGGTTCATGAATCTGCCCTGAGGCGATCTAGACCTGGCAGAAAGAGAAGGCTCAGCAGAAGAAGAAGACTTGGCAGCAGAATATTTGGCAGGAGAAGTAGACCTGGCTGGATGATAAGGTCTGGCGGGAGGAGGACTTCTGTCTGATGAAGAAGAATATTTGAAACGAGGATCAACGGGAATAGGCTCACCATTAGGTAAACATTCGAATTGTGAACTTAAATCTGCAAATAAAAACAGAGGATCAACTTTCTTCAAAGCATGTAGTTATATAATGAAATACTTGAGGCAAATGTAAGGACATTGAGCGAAGATTGCAATGGGACACTTATTGAATGCTGAACGCGCAATATTCAGGCCACATTGTTCGGGAAGAATTCTCGAAAAGTTTCATTCCAATTTATTCCGGATTTGTAAATCTGTTGACGTCGAGAATATATGCAAGGAAAATAGAGATTTTCTGATGAAATCCGCAATTTTTCCATACAGATACTTATAAGTTTCACAACGCATTCAAATTATACATTTAACACAATTAGAAATCTTACGTTTTTTCCAATTATTTCGAAACATGGCGAAATCTGTATCCAAAAGAACAAACAAATTTTGTACCAATAGCGACACCCTTAGGATTTAAAAGGTAGCATAACATAAGAGGCCAGCATTTTAACGATATGGGCGGTGATTAAAAATCCCATTTTTAATTTAAAAAGAAAATGAGATTTTCTGCTAGCTATTGAGTTGGTGAATCGATATAAAAACGTTGTTCAACATATAATTAGGTGTAGAGAAAATGCAGAGGAATGTTCTTTTTTCCCTCGAGGGGCACATTCTTGAAACTTTAGACGATGAGACAAACTTTGATTTATAATTTAAAAAAAGGTAAATGATCTAATTTTCGAAAGTTTGTGGGTTAGGACCTTATGGAATATTGATATCTTTCATTTGTGTTTTTATAGAAGCATGATTTGGACTAAGGAGGACGAATCATCGCTTCCACTTTAACTGAATGCACTTTTTAATTCGGAAATTCAGAAAAATTCTGTATCAAGAGGGAATTTTTTTCAAATTTCATTTTTATGACAAATACTATCGGTATTCTGTCAGCATAAATTCAGATTAAATTCGTATTCATTTCGAACAGACTTAAGAGCAATTGGGATTGATGCGGATTATGTCGGACAAATTATTTTTTTGCGGAAAGCTTGAAAATGTTTTCAAACAGATATAATATAGTACATGTTATAGAAATATATTTACCAATAAAAATGAGGATGACCGTTAAGATAAAGACCAGAGTGTGAACGATTCCCATTTTTTCCAATCAGAGGAAGAAGTAATTGAAGCGTTAATGAAGAATTTGGTTAGCACTTTATCCAATAAATATTCTGATTTTTCATTAGCATATAAAGGCAGTATATCAATCTTTATCTCATATTTTGAAAGCGCTAAGCTTGTCCTTCTAAGATAACTCAACCGAGGCAGGTTCAGAAAAAACCAAAATTTGTTAAGCTTATGTAGACGTAAAAGCAATTCTACAATGGCCTCGTAAATGGGGACATTATGAAGAAAAGTATTTGTTTGTTCATAAAAGAGTAAGTTTTAATGAAAATTATTCTTTTTAAATTTTTGATATAGGAAGATAAATTTGCAACCAAGTAGTTGAATTTTCAACTAAAAAGATGAGTTTCCAACCACAAATGGAATTGTTGTATTTTAAGTATGAAAAATTGATTTTCAACAACAAAATATAGTCAAAGTAGCCTTGCGCCCACAAAAAAAGGGTTCGGTGACCTATTAAGACGAACATTGATTTATTATTTATTCATCATTGAAGTTAATAAAAGTTGAATTCGTGATTTACATTTATCTTTTATCTGATTACAATATTTGTTCAGGTTCTAATTTCACGATTTTGGAATAAACGCGGTTTTGTTTCTGAAGTAGATTTCAAAACCATCGAGAAAGGTTATGGGAATTATTCGTATTTATACAATAAAACTATGTAAACGTCTAATTTTATAAAATCTTTATCTGAATTCTGTTAAACAAATTCGAAAATAAATTTTTTTGACCATACATTCACATTGTGGTCCATGTAACGTGCATGTATTTCTTCAAAGCCGTTTTTCATAAGAATGGCTGCAAAGCGTATCTCATTGCTTCAGCATACTATAAGTTTGTTAGAGACCTACTACCGGAAGGAGTAATAAGCTGAGTGAAAAATCTAAAGGGCGGAGGTTTCTGATGTTAGTCTTGCATTTTTTTGTAATTGAATTAATCGTGTGGATGATTGTAATTTACACGCTCTACTTTAAAATTAAGTGAGAGTTTGCTACAGTGGCCTACTGGAATTTCTTTCATTTCATCTTTTGTCAATCGGGTAATCATGCCGCTCACCATATTCATTTTTATCCGCACTTTACCAGTACTACTAGGAAAACCTGAATATATTCCAACAAGAACTTCACTACTCTTCAATATTGCAATTACATCACCATTATATGTTGATAATACAATTTGTGCTTGGGTTGGCACGTGCTCATAGCTATTTCTTCGTGCGATTATTTGAATTTGTTTATCTGCAGGAAAAGTGTATCTTCGAAGTTCGAATATTCGTCGACGATTCTTATAGGAAGTAAGCCGAATAAATTCAAGTGGCTGAAGTTCATAGTGAAGTCCGGCAGAATATTCAATCTTGGTTGGTGGAGCCATCAAGCTGGCTGAAGGAGTTCTAGATCTGCTACGAAAAGAAGGCTCGACTGAAGCAGACTTGCCAGGTGAAGTAGATCTAGCCGGATAATGAGGTCTGGCTTTGGGAAGAGACAAGTCAGGAAAAATTTTTCCGCCTGATGAAGCAGAAGATTCGCAACGAGGAAGACCAGGAATAGGCTCACCATTAGGTAAGCAATCAAACTGTGAACTCAAATCTGCAAGAAGAAACAGAGATTTAATTACTTTTAAAGAATGTAGTTATAGCAGGAAATCCTTGTGGCAAAATTGCGACGCAATACTAAGGACATTGTGGGAAGATGGTACTGTGAAACTAAATGGAAGTTCAAAATCACTGATGAGCAGAATGACTAGCTTCTTCATTTAGTGAATGCTGGACTTCGTAGACTTCTCTCTAAAATGTCTCGACCTCATCTGGTTTAGGCGGGCTGTTAGCAGTAACTGAAGGATCTTGTAAGAGTCAACGCGGACAAAGAAAAACAATTCATTTTTTCCCACCCACTTTTCCCTTTGTTCCAGACTTCTTCCAGCATCAGATAGTACTCGTATCCTGTTAACAATATGCTGCCTGATGGTCAGCAGCTTTGACTTTGATAGCCAAATGTTATAGTCAATAACAAACTGATTGCGAAACGCGTACTCTCTTGCCCAGCTTATCTTTGTGTTAAGTTGATGCATTCGTCTTTTGGTTTTATGAGCAGCCGTTAGTTATTCTACATGTAAAGAGCTTCAATTTCAGCCAGCGCCATATAAAATCAAACTAAAATAAAAGCATCCAGCCTATGGGTCCCCATAACCAAATTTTTCTCATCTTTCTGTTTCCAACAATATTTTCAATTTGAGTCATTCCCTAAGAAAATTGAACTAAGAGAGAAGCTTCCACCATAGATATCTTCACAGCAGGGGAAAAAAGTGGATCGTTACAAGAACACCCTAAGCCCGTAACTCTAATTATCTTAAATTGAAGCGCAGTTTTTCGTCGGCGAATTTTCGTAAAATTACTATTTTGCTGACGGATTGCGATTAGAAAATTCAATTGCGATTCGAAATTAAATTATCAGCAGAATGCTGACTTGGAATAAAAAAAGGTTTAATCTAAAAAAATTATTCAGTTCCGAGAAAATAAAAATTGAAGTTCGCGAAATGACAGTAGTACCATGGACTTTTTTTTGCTACAAATCCGAAGAAATGAGAAAATCTATTTTTGTTTTCATTGAATGATAATAATTTCAAAAAATATCAATGCGAAAAGGTTAAAAAATTTATTAATAAGTTAAAATTGGAAATCAATTTGAACTAAAATTGTATTACAAATTGCTTTTTAAATATTGAACTTCTCTACCGAAACGACGAGACAAGTTCTCTATTGAACGTTCGAACGACGACTGTTTACAAAAGGTATGATAAGCTCTCACTCATTGAATAAATCTGACTTAATGATAGAAGAATAAGGATAAAAGAAAAAATCGATAATACTTCGAAATTAGAATGTCATTAAAATGTAAACATATGAAATTAAAGTCTAAATTGAAGATTCGATATTAAATAAGTGAAATTAAAATAAAACAATGTACCTGATAAAGTATATCAGTCCAATCCGAACATATGCAATAACCCCAGTTTTGATAAAAGTGGAGATTAAAACTGCATTATTCTACTAAACAAAAATTCTTCGAAATATATCAATATTTGAACATCTGCCGCTTAATCAAGTACAATTTTTATCATTTTCAGTGTTATAAGAAATGAAGAATGTCATGAGCAGAAAATTTCACAGTAGAAACAATGTAAAAGAAGTATTTATTCATAATTTTTCAGAATATTAATGAATTCTGAAAATTGGGTAACAAACAAAAAAACAGTATTGAAGTATAAAGTAGATGTCATTTGCTACACCACCGCACTTATTTACTTTTTCTGTACTTACTATAAAAATTAGTTATTCATAACAGCTTACATGTTGAACTGTTCTATTTCAAATATGCATTAAAGCTGCTAGTTTCAGTGGTCTTTCTTTCTATTAAACAATTTTAAGTAACGTGAAACGAGGTATTTTCGGATATGTGAGGTAAATTCAAAAACCCCTCAATTCCCTAAATCGATAGGATAAATTACTCAAAACTGTCCCAAGAATCTGGAATCAGCTCAAGCCTTAACTTATTGTAGGATCTGGTCAAAATCTTCCCCCTTAAGTTATTTAAACTATCAATTTAGGAATCTCCGAATTCACCCCACATGTTTGAAATCACCCCGTTTGACGTTGTAATGCTGACTTTAGATTTTCTGAATTTTTAGATCGCTAACTTATACAGTGTTAAAAACTATTCAAATTGTTTCATTTGAAATGGATCAAGTGAACTTAAAATTAACAATGTCAAATTGTGTATCTGGCTGTCTCATTCTTTCCGTCATACCTAAATTTCCTCTCTACATATAAACATTTATACATACGTTAAGTTATACATATATATATATATACATATATATATAT
>JAABKJ010006355.1:10610-22053 GCA_011634705.1 Andricus grossulariae | reverse complement strand
ATTGTTTTGAACCGCACTTACTACAACTATGTTTGGTGTTATCATTGCTGTTCCCACGAGCAGCTAGGGAAAAGGGTACGTCCATCCTTGTAGAACCCCGCATGCAAGGATGAGGCTGCATACTCTGAGAGGTCGCCTGGTACCCCAGAGTCACCGTTTGAGACACCTCACCCAGGTGACATTCAGCTTTCGGCGCGGCTGTCGCGCCTCCGCTTAGGGGTTATCCCTTCAGGACCATCCCTGGACAATTATCCGCGACTGCTTATTTATTATTGTAACCATATTCAGCAGAAACCCTTGGTACAGGGACCGTCTATCCGCAACCCGAGGACGCGTTCAGTGGATTGGTCATAGGCCCTTCGGTTCGATTGCTAAGGAATCAAAGCCGAAATCGAATATATTCGAATCAAATATTCTTGTGTAATTTACAATATTCCAAAGCATTTTTGAAAGTCATAAAACGTTTTGAATGATTTTTGAAGTTTTGAAAGGTCTTGAAATATTTTGCGGAATTTCTAATAGCTCCAATGAATTTCTTCTTTTTTTTATATAATTTGAAGGAAATTTAAAGAATTTGAAATATTTTGGACTGTTTTTGAAATTTTCATACGATTTTGAAGAGATTGAAAAATTTCATGAATCCAAGGAAAGGTCAATTGATTTCAAAGAATTCGACATATTTCAGAGTATTTTAAATAATTTTTAGGCAGTAAAAAAAATTTCAAGTTTCAAGGAATTTAAAAAAAGTTTTGAGGATTTGAAAAGTTTTAGTTTATTTTAAAAGATTTCAAAGAGTTTTCAATTGATTTCAGTAATTTCATTCATTTCAGAGGATTTGAAATATTCTTGAGTATTTTAGAAGATTCCAAGGCTTTTTCGCGAACTCTACAAATTTTGTGCTTTCAAGTAATTTAAAAATATTTCAAAGAAATATTTAAGAAATTTGAAAAGACTTCAAGGCATTTCCAAGAGATTTCAATAATTTGAAGAAATTACCAAAAATTGTGAAGGATTTGATATTTTTTAAAGTATTTTAAAAGATGCCAAAACATTTTCGAAAGCTTAAAAAAGTTTCAAGTGATTTTTAAAGAACAGAAGGATTTTTGTTTCATTTCAATAATTTAAAAGAATTGCAAAGGATTGGAAATATTTTAGGGTGTTTTTAAAAATTGCAAGGGATTTTGAAAAGCTCACAAAAATTCAAGGAATTCCAAAATATTTTGAAGGATTTTAAATAGCTTAGGGTATTTTGAAAGATCATGAGAATTTTTGAATTGATTTCCGTAATTTAATGTCGCTCATAGGATTTGAATTCTTTCATGGTATTTTAAAAGATTCTAAGGCATTTTCAAGAGCTTTAAAATTTTCGAATTGATTTCATGAGATTTCAAAGGATTTTATAACTTCAAGAGTATTTCAAAAGAGTATAAGGAATATCTTGCATATATTAGCATTTTCAAGAGATTTGAAACAATTTGCATGGGGTATTGTCTCGAAGAGTTTCCTAAAATTTCGAAAATATGGCACGATTTTGTAGGGCCTATCATCATATCTCGAGAAATTGCAAGTTATTTTATAAGATTTCCGAGGATTTCAAAGATTTTAAGGGATTTTGAAAGCTCGCAAGGTATTTTGATAAATTTTCCAAGATTTCTGGTAATATCATCAGATTTCATGTAATTTCACGGAGTATCATAATATTTTAATAGATTTCTAAGAATTCATCCACAAGAATTCATGAATATTGTATGATTTCATACAGATTTTCAAATTGTTCAAGGTATTATCAAAAATTTCGAAGAATTTGAAAGATTCGAGGATATCTCACAAGATTCCAAGAAATTTTTCTGTTAATTCAAAAAATTTGAAATGTTTGAGGTATTTTCAAAAACCAAAAGACTTTCTAACGGCTTCCATAAATTTTAAAGTACTTCAAATGATTTTAAAGGATTTGGAATATGTAAGGGTATTTTTTAAATTTTCAAGGATTTTCAAGAACTCTACAATGTTTTAAGTGATTTCAAGAGCTTTCAAAGAATTCAAAATATTTTAGGATATCTTACAAGATTCCAAGGAATTTGCAAATAATTCAATGAATTTGGAATATTTGAGGTATTTTTGAAAACCAAAGTAATTTCTCAGAGCTTCTATGAATTTCAAGGCATTTTAAAAGACTTGAAAGGATTTGAAATATCTAAGGGTATTTTTGAAAATTTCAAGCGATTTTCAAGAACTTTAAAAAGTGTTAAGTAATATCAAGAGCTTTCAGAGAATTTTAAATATTTGACGGCATTTTAAAATATTAAAAAATAATTAATAACTAAAATTTTGAAATAACATGAATTTGTTTAATTAATTTGTTATTTCATGATGAAAAGTATCAGCAGATGTAAAAGAATTTCACAAGATGTCATTTCGAATTCACCCTGAATTATTATAAATTCTTTTGAATTCTGCAGAATTTTCTAGATTTTCTTCTTACGTACATTTTTCAAAATTCAGTTAATTCAACTTAATTTAATTTATTTATTTGAATTTATTTTTAGCTTTTGTTTAACTCATTGATCGTCGGCACTTCATCAAATTCTTTCAAATTTCCTAGATTTTTTCTAATCTCATTTCAAACTTACTGAATTGAATGCATTTATTTATATTTTTAATTTCTCTTGAATTTATCAAATTTCATTTATTAAATTGAAATTGATATACTCGTATGCATGCTATAATAAACAAAAAACAATTTATATTAGAAATAACATTCCTTTCAATTTATCAAATCAAAAAATTTATCATGGCAATATAATTCACAAATAAGTTACATTTCATATAAAAAAATTATTAAGCGCGCGCCTTCTCGCGCGCAAGACTACTAGTATCTATTGTATCTAGTAGTATATACTAGTAGTAGTATCTACTAGTATCTATAATGAGAAGTCACTCACTCTGACACTTATTATCATGTATTGACAGCTCCGCTGGATGCTTTTCTGGCAGTTTACTAGCTGAAGCAATCGCTGAGCATATTCCAAGGAAAAGTATGAACTTATACATCTGCAAACAATTTAATCGGAATATTAGAAAAAAATAATTCTCCAATAATTAGAGTTTAATTTTCGTATTATTATTTTTCACATTATTTTTTGCGTTACTTGCTATTTTACAGAAGAGAAATGATTTCTTACGGCATTATTTCTCAAAAGTATCGACTCGTGGATATCATATATTTCGGCGATTTTTAACTTTTCTTGTAATGATAGAAACCTTTTGTTCAGTATAGTTTTGATAGATTTTTTCACACACCTTCTATCGATCATAAGCAGTTATAACAAGAATTAATCTTTGACCTTCAAAAATAAAGGTCGAACACAAGTTTGACTTTTTTATAAAAAGGCACATTTTCTAATTTTTTTAGCTTTAGCTTTTCCAATTGAAAGTCTTAAGGTAGAAAAGAGGGATTCTTATCGTTCATTTCTGAAAATAAGTGATGAGTGGTTCCTATGTGAAGAACGAAGGTCAAAATTAATTTTGATATTATAAAACGCAGAAGGACACTTTAAAAAAAATTGTACGGACTAGACAGCAAACTTGGCTCTGTTTCTTCAAGAAGCATAGGATTAAACAGTCAAATTAAAGTTTTTATTAGTTAAGATATTCATTGAGAATATCGGCCCACGTGTGAAATCATGTTTGAAAATCCCGAAACCGAAGTGTTCAAAATTGCGAAAGATGATGATATATTCTTAAAAACAGATTAAAGTTACATAAGTTTCATGAATGAAAAATTAATATTAAACTTTTTAATCTCAAATCTTTTGAAGGAAAGTTAACTCCTATTGAAACTATAGTGAACAACAAATTTTGTACCGCTATTAAAAGAGTTAAAACTGACTGGAGCAGAATGTAATGTTAAGAAACTCTTATCCTTATTATTTTTGTATGCAATATGCTATAGTTCAGTTGACTCCAATTTCATTTTGTTGTAATTTTTCAAAAATTTCTAATCCATACAATTATCTTTAATTAAAAACTATTGAATTCTTGATCACAACATTTTTCTCTGTTGCTTGAAGCAGCCTAGAAACGTTACAAGATTAAAATTATCTAAAATTGAAAACCAAGTGTATAGGATAATATTTGTGCTATGCTCACAGAATTTCGTCAAGCCAACTTGCAGCCAATTTAAAAATCTTTAATTCTATTGGTAAAGTGATCTTAGTACAATTGAGACTGACTAGACGTGCCAGCAATAATTTTTTGAAACGCTCTCGAAGAATTTCAGAAAAATATAGTACTTTCGTTAAACGTGCAAGTTATTTATGCTTTCCTTTGCATGTACAAAGACACTTCATTTACGATATCATTACAGACAAATTTTTAATATCATCGGTAAATATTGCCGTAGTTAGGTAATATTACCAGTCTTAAATAATAAATTATCTGGGGAAATTCTTCTTTCTTTTATATTCTGAAAAAAACTGTACTTAATTTGTGGACATCATAAATTTTATAGGCCGATCGGTATGACTAGTCCCTCTGCTTTTTCAGCACAACCTACTTTTCGGAGATATATTCCAGAACCTAACAATCAGATTTCGACTCGAAATCAAAGTAGCCTATTATATGCAAACCAATTTTTTTTCAGAAAAACAAATAAACAAAACACTTTTGTTTGATTTAAAAAAAAAATCAGCTAGTCTACATAAATATCAAAACATTAATTCTTTCCGAACCTCCTATCACACGATGTTTGGTGAGAGTAACCCATTTTACGCATGTTTGAAGATTTTCTAACCCCAGGGAATTTTTTCAACCAATCAGACAAGAGACTTTTGTTAATCTCATCCACTAAAAATGAATGGGCATCTTTTGATAGGATTATTTGTATCTCGACTTCAACTCTGACCGTAATAACTTTTTGTCTGTAGAAGAAATACTTTTGTTAGTAATACTTAAATTTCGAATATTTATTCATAGCACAAATACCTAATTAAAGAGCAACCAAACAAACGCGATATAGTTACTTGGGTTCATTTCTCCATATTTAAGGGTATATTATAGCTTGAAATCTATTATTAAAAATTAAATTTCGAACGGCTATAAAAATCTGTCAGGCTGTTAAGTGAATGAAATGCAAAGAAGCCTTCTTAATTTGATACTGTTACATTGTTATTAACAACATTAAAATAGGGAGTCATCGTGACTCAGACGGTATCGCGATTGTCTTATGTTCCAACACTGCAGCCTTGGAGTCAGGCTGGATACGTTTTCAGAAAACTTCGCCTTGTTCCCTTAGTATATTACCCCTTAGACACCCTACTTTTTCACATTAACCCTGTAGTGCAGTCACTAATGACCCTGACAGTTGATGTGACTATAAACATTCAATTAATAAAAATACAAAAATAAAATAAAGATAGATTTATTCACTTATAGTTCAGCAAAGGCATATTTCACTAATTATTCATGTTCTAATGATACAAAATTACAATTTCTGTTCACATAAGCATGCAATCAAAGTTTGAGCGCGCCCAGGGCGTGCGTCTGTTGGATCTCGCGCTTTGAGCTCAATAATGTATTTACCTCGCGCTACGCTTTCGGTCTTTGTACTTAATCCACGTTTGTGCATATTCCTTTTGAAATTAAAGGTAAATCCATCAAGAACTGTAATTTCGTAATTGTGAATTCTCTGTGGTTAAAGCTCTTTGGACTTTGACGAACATATTCTCATAACGTATCTTATGCTTCGAGCTGGATTAAAATTTATCCGAAATGCGCACTTTTATATATTATTTTCAATTCCATTATATTATTATGTATGTAAATTTTATTCTATTTTTCTTATGAATATAATATTTGTTCCTAATTAGCATTTATCTTTATTCACAGCTACCTTAAAAAATGTATCATTAATTTGAAAAAATTTATAATTATTATTACAATTTATAATGTGCATTTATAATGAAACTAACTATTTTCATTGTCTTATTCTTCTTGAAATTAAAAAAAGTGCGCATGCTATCGAAAAATAGTTCAAAGAAAATTTGAAGATATAATTTAGGCGAAAATTTTTGTTAAAACGTGTACTTTTTTGTAAAAAAATGTACAAAGTTTAACAGAAAAATACAATGAAATACAAATAGCTAATTTTTCTTGTGTTTTATTATATGCAAGTGAAAATTTACAATTAACAATGAAGTATAAGTTTCTACAATTCAATAATTTTTATATCTTTTCAATACTATTTTGTATTACTTTCACACTGTTAATTTCACGTGAATTAATGTAGAAAATTACAAATCTTTACAGAAAAAGATACAAAAGTTGAAATATTGGAAAACTGTTCTGAAAATTATGTAGTGAATACTGCTAGTTTATTGCAGAACAATTTTCACAAGAAAGAACAAAGAACTAAAAATTTTTTTACAGAAATCTACAAATAAATGCAATAAGATAAAAACAAAATCACAAGAAAGCACAACTTTATTCTATTATTCGAAGGCATTTTGTACTTTTTTCACATTTTATTATATATTGTTGTATTTTATTGTAGTTTTGATTTCCTATAAGAATTTACGAAGAAAGTACAGCTACAAGAATTTGAGCTACAAGAATCTTCAGGAATTTACAGGTTTTGCAGCCAAAAAGTTGTTCTTTTTCTACCTAGGATGACAATTATTAGGATATTGCAATGAGATGATTATAAATTACGTGTACAGAGCAGGATAGAAAATAACCGCAAAATTTGAAATTTAGAAGGTGAAAGTGACGTAATAGCAAAAACAAAATAAAATCGCGATGAAAGATTACGCAACAGGGCGACCGTGAAATATCAACTTAAATACTAAGATCAAGGCTAAGCGTGGCTTCATGTTTTGATTTTTAATCACAAAATAAGATCAGTCTGGAAGTTATTATGCAGATAAATAGAAGTGCAGAGATTTCGAAAAAATAAGTATTCATTCGGAATTTGAAATACAATATGTACAATATTAATTAATAAAAGAAAAAATTGAATAGAAATGAATAAAACTAGCCAAAATAAATTTAAATCATTTTGCGAGCATGTAATTAGAAATTTAAAAAAACATGAAGCTTAGGTCATGGAAAATTGAGGTCGCAAAAATGACGGAACCAAACCAAGCAGTGAAATCGAATTTAAAGAATAAATAAACACAGATGCAAATATGGGAAGGAGGAAAAGAAATAGGAACTTAGTAGGAACAAATGAAAGTCATTCTAGAAAAAATCAGACTAATTCCGTAGTTAATAATACTCAGACAGATGACAGCTGGTTCAACCAGATACAGTTTATTAACTTTTGAAAGAGGAAATGCAGTACGACAAAGAAATTTGCCAACCCCCGAAGGAATAAGACGCGCGTGCTTCGTCCCCACAGGCGAACCTTTGGCGACCAAACTCACAATTTGCTATTTCTTTATTCAGAGTCCCAAATAATAAAACATTAGGGCCAAGAAACTGGGGATTAACAGAGGAGGGTTCTAGAGTTTCGTATGCAGGAGTACCAGACGCGTATGATAAAAATTTGAGTAGGGATACATGTAGGGAGAGAAAGAATAGACAAAAGAGAAGTGAAGTTCCAGATATGACCATACAAGGTGGAGGAGGAGAAGGAGAACAATTTAATAGGGACAGAAGTATAATGAATGAGACGTACGAAATTGACTAATTTCATAATAAAAATAATACTCGCGTAATTAAAGAACTAGATGATTTAATAGCGTATGATGAATTTTTAGGCCAAGAGAGAGAGAGAGAGAGACGTTCAGAAAAAAGCTCGAATTCATGGAAAGACAACACACGATATAGTTACGCAAAAAATATATCCGCGGGCACACAGTTCATTTGATTTACACGAAAATGAAAGTGAAGTTGAAAAACAAGATAGTTGCAAAGATTTTAGAGAAAGATTAGCAGAAATAAAGTGTAATAAAAAATAGGCACAGAACGAAGTGTACATCAAACAGTAAATTTTGATTCGAAAATAGATAAAAGAAGAACATATCCTAGAAGGCAAAATTAAGGGACGGAAATTTGGAAAATACAAACTTATGTTAGAGGATTACGATTATAGATAGCCCAAACGAAAAAACAAATACGAGGTAGACGAAACAGAATTTTGTGAAGGCAAGAACAGGAGACATGTAATGTCTAATTTGAGGGAAGGTCAAAGACCAAACGAAAAATTTCGAGCAAGCTCGAGAAAACCCGCGAATAAAACGTATGATGCTAGAAGTCAATCAGAGGACGAATCTAAAGAGTTGAGGCAGTCAGAACTAAGAAACGGAACGCGTAGGTTAAATTATTGCGGGATTTTGAAAGAGATTTGATGAAAGTATATATGAATGAAAAATTTTCAGAGTAAGCCACAAGTGAAATAAAGTTTTTTAACCAAAAAGCTGACAAAAATATTCATGCCTCTTTAACGGAAATCAGAAAATTATTTGCTAAATTACATCGGAGAGGAAGATTAGAGTGGGAATTAAGGAGAAGTTACGAGAATCTGAGATGAGAGTACAAACTTTATATTAAGAAAGACGACTTTGAAAATTTGGAGGATTAAAAAAGCTAAGTAAAGAATTTGAGACGGAAATATCAAAGTCAAAAATAATGGGTCAAGTCTTAAATGTTTAAGAAAACGAAGATAATAGTGCAAATAATAAGAAGAGTAGAAACGATTAGAATAAACAAAATACAAATAATAATCAACAATGTAACAGAGACAACGATAACATTCAAAATGAAAGCCTAAATAATAAGGACAATTCGGGACAAACCTGAGAAAGATGAAACGGACAGGTTAACACAAATTTCAGCGGTCGTGAACAGAACGGTAAAAGTAGAGGTTTTCGAAGAATGCAGTATCAACAGCGATTTCCATTTATTCAATTTATGAGTCTAATGCGACAGGTGTTTAATTCGATAGCGAAGGGTTATTTCAATAATTAAAGGCAAACATCAATTAGACAAACGCAACCCACAATAACGTTCCCAGTCGAAGAAAATTCCAAGCTGGCGATCACAATAAATAGAATAATCAGGGGTCGAAAACGAGTATTGACGCAGTAAGGCGGAATCAAACAAGAGAAAACATACATTTAAGCAAGCAGAATGTGACAGGTTCGAACTCTGGAGATAATACGCAAAAACAGTCGGGAAATGGAAGTTAAAATAATCACAATGATCAAGAAAAAACAAAATGCTATTTTTGGGATAAGCGCAGTCACTTTAAGCGAGAATGTTGGGCCTTTTTGAATCAGGGAAACAGTCAAGGAGGATATCAAGGGTGAAAGTAGTATCAAGGTAAAGTAGTAACAGAGTTTGAATATTATTTATCTAGGGGGTTATTCGATACGGGTGGAACTTATTCATATATGGGCAAATACTTAATAGAGAAGGTTTAAATGTCCGATTATGAAATCAAAAAACCAGTCTCAAATAGACAAATAGTCGCAAATGACGAGGAAATTGAGATTATTGGCCAGGTACGAGTTACAGTTTTCTATTTTTACAACCTTTTTTTAATTACTATATACAGTTTTAAATAATAAGTTTATATATCATCATCAAGAAATGATTTGCTTTTCACTATTGTATTAAAAAATATCTTGACTAATCGAATTAATAATTTTTTACTAATCTTTATTGGCATACTCTTCCCTAGTCATAGCCTGTGAAATTTCCATAGCAATCATTTAAGTTTCAACAATTTTTTTCAGAGAGGCAACAATGTATCTTCTGTGTAAGAAAAAAAGCTGTACATTAAAAAAAAACTTTCTCAGGTACTCAAGTTCATCCGTATTATAGAAGGTAAATAATTTTTGCAAAGTTTCCTAAATAATTGCAATTTTCTATGGAAAATTATGAAAACATACAGCTGAAACAAATTTTGAAAGTCGAGAACAGATCTCTATTGAAAAGCAGGACATGAAGTCCCTGAATGTGTGTCATTAATTTGCAGGCCATTGATCTCTTGTTATTTTGAGATTATATTGACTGTTCTTAACTTTGTTCAAACAATCATAAGACAGTGTTTTTCTACTTAAGTCAGAGTACTTCACGCTTACGATTGCACGATATGACCTTCTCCTTGTTTCAATAGAGATAAGAATGTGTCACCATCGCCTCGTTTAATTAAACTTCTCTATTTTTCATGTTTTCCATTTTCATCACCTTTTTTTATTTTTCATATGTATAGTCCTGAGTAAAATTATCCATTTTTATGAAGCAATTAGTTGTTTTTCATTACTGAATTAGGAAATATTTCGGCTAATCGAAATAGTAATTTTTTACGAATCTTTGGTGGCTCACTTTTCGCTAATCGAATTTGTAAAATATCACTAGTATTGTTTGCATAACGAAAAAAGCTATACAATTAAAATAGCCTTCTTGAGGAACTTAAGTTCATATTGTATTCAAGCCAATGCTTATTCAAGACAAATGATCTTCAGAAAGTTCGCTAAATAATTGTAATTTTCTATGAAAAATAAGGAAAATTTACTGTGTGGTATGACTGTGCAAATATGTCAATTTTGTTGAAAAATAATTCGTTTGTATCGCTGTAAATTCCGAACGATTTCTCCTACAAAAAAAACTACAAGAGGTAAAAACGTTTCATTTTCGCTCAAATTAAAAAATTAAATTATTTTGAATGCAACCATTCAGAAAATAGTATAATCAATTTGAAATCTCTTTGGCTAAACAAATAAAATTTCTTCAGTCATTCGTCGTTACTTGTATTAGTTTTTTCAGACTCAAAATTACGAGAGCAAAAACGCCCAGATATTTTCCTCAAAATTCTTCACCAGCCTAAAATTGGACGAGACTTGACTGCAGATTGAAATAAAATATTCTGTGATCAGTTAAGAAATAAAATAAAATCATGTTTCCGAGATATTAAGTTTCTTAATATGGTAACCAAAGTTTGATGTGAAAAAGTTAGACGATTCCGAGGAAATTGATCCAGAATTTTAAGCTTAAAATTTAATGGGTTTCTAACATCGGCTTTGGACAGCATTTACACAAGATTTTTTCATTCTTTTTCAATAAAAACTTGCTTCTGAGATATGGAGATTCTGAATGAGAATAAAAAGGAGATTAATCTAAAAAACTATGGTTCTTCGAGAATATAAAAATTGAATATCGCGATATCACGTCACAACAAACATTTTTTTGTTAAAAATTCGAAATAAAATGTTTTTTTTTTCTATGAATGAAGATAGTTTCAAATAATATTAATGCTAAAAGTTGAAAAAAAATATTCCTACGTTAAGATTGTAACTAATTTGTGGCTAAATTTTTTTATAATTTTTGTTTCAAATTATCGTATTAAGAAATCATATTATGAAAAAATACTCCAACCACAATATGAATTTGATGTTTGAAGAATAACAATGTTAGTTATCT
The DNA here is from genome assembly GCA_011634705.1 of Andricus grossulariae. Classification (NCBI taxonomy): domain Eukaryota; kingdom Metazoa; phylum Arthropoda; class Insecta; order Hymenoptera; family Cynipidae; genus Andricus; species Andricus grossulariae. Next base: position 10,629 of record JAABKJ010006355.1, on the reverse strand, counting down.
AGTTCTGCACTGCAGCCCC
>JAABKJ010006355.1:0-10510 GCA_011634705.1 Andricus grossulariae | reverse complement strand
AAAATACTCCAACCACAATATGAATTTGATGTTTGAAGAATAACAATGTTAGTTATCTAGTTCTGCACTGCAGCCCCTATACATTTATTATTCCAGCTCAATATGTTTAATGGAATTTTTGTTAAAGATGGATTTTTGTACCAAACATTGTATTTTGCTAACAAAAAGATTAAGGACTGAATTAGTAATTATGTTGTCCATATTAAATCATGTGATTTTGTTGAATTTTTCGAAAAAATAACTTGTAGTCTAAATAAAATATGATGCAATAAACAGAGTTGATATTAGTTTTAATTTTTCTGAATCAAAATGTTGATATTTTTCTGAGTTCAGAAAATAATAATTATTATTATTGTCTTATAATTAGTTAAAAAATAAGTATTGATTTGTTTTAACTCGATTCACCTAACATTGATGATTCTGAATCAAATTTACGAAAGCCTTCTTTTTTTAAGGGAGGTATGTGTTAACATTCACGAGCTTGCGAAACCTCTAAATATCATTTTCTTTTGTTCAAAAAATAAGAATGATCAGTTTATTTTTTTGCAGATTTGAAGCGATTTCCGTACGATATGCATGAGAATTAAAAAAAAATGCAATGCATTTTTGGACCACCCTACTTTATATGGAGGGAAAAACTGTTTACTTTAACAATTTTTTCGTGAAATTAAATTTTTAAACGTTTAGGTTAATTCAGTTTACTATTAGAAAATTTCATTCCACGCTAAAATTAATGTATTAACCAGCTTTTTCCTCTGCATACACACTTCTATTTGGAAAAGGAGTACCGCTTAGTATCTGATTTCACTGTAGTATTTATCAAAATTATGAGGTGATTGAATTCGGAGTTTAGAGCTTGAGTTCAATAGCCTTGAAAACATGAAATCGCATTTTTTTAAATATTGCTGATCAATCAGTTATAATTACTAATTGTTACTCGTGATGTACAAAGTGAGGCCAGGTCGTCTATCGGATTTGCAACCCACCCTGAAAACGTGAAAGCCCAAGCTGGCTCGAAAAAGCGAAGCAGCACGAAAGTTCAGTTTGAAAATAATAATTTATGGCGAGTTACGATAAATTACCTCCAAAGTTACAGGAAATTACCAGAAGTTTAAGAAAACTTTTTCATTGAACTTTCGGGCCAATGTTCTGAGTTTCTTGTCAAGTTTTCAGGCCAGGTAGCAAATCCGAAACCCGACCCGGTCGACCTAATTCCAAAAAATACCAAACCGACCCATAGGGTTCGGGTTTCCACAAACGTTGCACGCCCCTACCTGTTACTCATAAGCCCCTTTGAAATTATATATAACAATGTATATTTATTGATTTTTTTAAATCAAAATTTATTTGTACATAATTGTCTAAATGCTCCAATCCGAATATCTTCGAACGCGCAGGCAAGATTATATATAAAATTATAACCAAGTGTCTGGGCTTACCGAAAATATTTGTGATACGCTCACCGAATTTCGATTAACTTAGATACAGCCAATTTAAAAATCTCGATTCTATTTGTAAATTAATCTTAGTACAATTGACACTAAGTAGATGTACCTGTAATAATTTGACGAAGCGTCCTCGAAGAATTTCACAGAAATACAGTATTTCAGTTTCACGTGCAAGTTATTTTATATTTTCCTTTACATGTAAAAAAACACTTATAATATGACAAACTGTACTTATTTCCTGGATATCATGAATTTTACAAGCCGGCCGGTACTCCTAATCCCTCCACTATCCCATCACCATCTATTTTTCGGGGGTATATTTCCACACCTAATAATCATATTTGGAATCGAGATAAAAATTAGCCTATCAAATGTTACTAGTTCGCTTTTAGATAAACAAATGAAAAAAAGTCTATTGTTTGACTGGTTTAAAAAAATTAGCTGGTCTACAGAACTGTCAAAGCATTAACTCTTTCTAAACCTCCTACCACACGACGTTTGATGAGAGTCACCCATTTTACGCATGTTTGACGTTTCTCTAAGTCCACCGAATTTTTGAATCTATCAGATAAGAGACTTCTGTTAATTTATTTTATTGTAAATGAAGGGGCAACTTCTAATAGGCTAATTTTTATCGTGTCTCCAACTCTGAGCGTAATGATTTTTTTTTTGTAGAAGATTTTTGTAGCTCAGTCAATCTTTTATTTCGGGTGTTAATTTGAAGCACAAGAGCTTGCTTGAAGATTAAGCGAACAAACGTGATAAATTTACCTGAGTTTATTTCCTAATATCTAAGTGTTTATTGCAGCATGAAATCTATGAATAAAAATTAAGTTTTTCATGGGCTTATAAAATCGGCCAGGATGTTAAATAAATAAGATGCAAGAGAAACCTTATAATTTAATAATTTTTTTCAGTTATTAACCAAATTAAAGTAGATTCATGCACTTATAGTAAAGCAAATGCAAATTCAACTCATTATTGATTTTCTAATGAAATAAATTTAAAATTTCTTGTTCACATATGATATCCGAATATAATTTTATACAGGATTATTATATTTTGAAATAATAAAAATCTTGAAATCTTTCAGTTCTGTGAAATTATATATTGCAAGAGAAATAATAAAAAGTATTGATGAATTTTACAAAGTTTTTACATGTTCAATAGTCTTGACCCATTCACATAATGAGTGTCTAATTGGAAATTAATTGTTTTACATGGATAGACGTTGAAGCCGGGAAGAAAACATTTTCTTTTGCCAACTCAAGTTTCATAATCTAATTGATGGTATTACAAACTCACTTTAAAAAGAATTATCTCATTTAAGAAGGAATGGATTTATCACCTTTTGCTCCTTCACTCCCCAATTAAAATGGTGAAACTACAGATTAGGATAGAAAAAATAATCTTTAAAAATGTATTCCGTTAGGTTTATCAAAGTCATAATATCGTTGAATATTCTTCAAATGAAAATAAAGTTCTGACCTTTGCGTCCAAAAAACGTTTTTCGGACATTCTAATTACTTTTATTTCTTTTTTGATTTCTTTAGTGACATTTTTTTGAATTCCATCATCTTTCTGTAAGCACATAGATTAAAGGGAATTTAGATTTCAATGGAAATAAAGTAAAGAGAAACAGGTGATGTAAGCAAATAATTCTTATTTTTTGCTTTCGTAGCATCGCGTATTTGTATGAGACTTTTCTATTTGACACAAAATTCATGCTCTAACTTTTTGCGTACTATTTGTTTCGGTGAATAATCGGAAAAAATAATTCTTGTTTAAAATATTATTTTTGGAGTATGAATAGACAAAAATAATGTTTTTTGTCAATTATTTAAAACAAAAACTTTTATTGTATGTTTTCCCATTCCTTTAGTGTGGGCACTGAAGAAACAATGATACATTTATTCGAATTGAATAACTTATGGAATTTGAAAACAGAAGTTAGAATATTTTTAAATAAATGATCGAAGATTGAACTGAAAAATTTTTTTGATTTAAGTCATATGGAAAAATAATAATTTCAATCAAACTTTTTTCTTCAATTTTCGAGTTAATTATTCGTTTTTAAATTTGTAAATGTATACACACAAAAATTACTATAATTTTGACACCTAAACACATTTCTGAATATCTAAATAAACCATTTTTAGTCAAAAAGTCACATCTGAAGATATTAAAGAATTTTAAATATATATATATATTCCAAATTCCTTTCAGAATTCATTCGATTGAGTAGTATCTAATGCAAATCTGCTAGGAAAGTAACATAATAAATACAAGTAATCATAATTATTTTCCATAGAAGACGAAAATCCAAAAAAGGTAGGGTGTCTTTTTGGTCAAGTAAAAATTGTTGTGTATAAATATTAAGTTCAAGTTTACTCTAAAAATCTTTTTCGACGTACGTTTTCATTTGACTTGAATTTTACAATCGATCTTTGACAAACTTTTCTTCAATAATCTAATAAAACCATAGCCGTTTTGCTTATTTCCTTAAATGACTTGTCAACTTGGCCCGACTTTTTCTTCGTAGACTTTTTTGATGGAACTCTTTTTCATGAATGATTTTAGAGATCAAATTTTTATCAGATCTAAATCCAAGAAGTATTAATTTTAAAAATGAAGATACTCATGTATTTTCAACTTTTTAGCGATTTGTGAATATGCTATCCTCATAATCAAAAAATAATGCTTGTACGCAAATCAGACTTAATATGCTTCAAAAAATTGACAGCAATTAAAATAATAAAAATTTTTGAATTAGCTCATGTTGAACTAAGATGCGAGAACCAGACTCTACTAATTTGTACAGAAGACGGAACGAATATTTACATGATCACATGATTACTGATTGTGAGATAAAATTAATTTTTAGTTAAGGTCTTGACAATATTCGAGATTAAAAATATCATGTGTGTGGATTCGAAATTTAAAAAGAAATGAGCATTTTATTTCCCGAATAAATACCGAAAATGAAAAAAAAGGGGGCAGAAACAGTGAATTCAACGTTTTTCGCATGAAATAACACGAATTCTAAAAACGATGCATAAATTTAAACAAAGGTAAAAGTCAAGTTCAACGTTTACTCATCTAGACACGTTCTATGCGCGTTTGTATGAATCGTAGGTTTCGACGTGTTCTATATGGCTGTCATTCTTCGCCTATGATAACGAGGATTACCTACAGTGCGACGTTTGTATCTTAACTTGAAAATAACTGACCAAAATTATTACTTTAAGTGTGATAAAATTATTTTTTTAATGAATATTGCATATCGCCTTTGCACACACAGTTTTTTAGCATAAATCTGTCTGATTCTTTAAATTTGCAATAGGTGCTTTTCTTATTTTAATAAAATGTAGAATAAAAATTAAAATATTATTTTTACATAGAATAAATAAATGTCAAACTGTACTGCTACCCCATTTTGGTAAGACCTATAATGCAGGAGTAACAAACCTGGCGCTGGTGACTAATAAACGAAAAAAAAAAGGAAGTAGGAGAACAAAAATTCAAAGAGTAGTTATCACTGGGTCAAGGAGAAAAATAGGATTCAATAGAATAGAGGAAATAGCTGGAAAATGAAAGAAGGAAATTAGGAAAGGAAGGAAGAAAAAAAGGAGAGAAGATTAGCAGAGGAAATGGTCGCGTTGAAAGGAAAGTAAATTAAACGAGTTCAATTGTGTGAAGGACATGCTTGGTCACTGGCGTTATATAGCCGCGGACGCTTGAAAAGCAACAGCATCTGTCGGTCAGAGGTTCTGACCATAACGGAATGCGACCACTAACTCCCCCGTATGCGACCCAGACTTCCTAAGCTGCAATACATTTGCTTATGTTAAAGTTTGACAACAAGTTCTTTCGGAAAAAAGACCGAGGGCACTACATCTTCCCTACGCATAAGCACATTTCTACGTCGGTGATGAGCGATGAGGGATCACACAAGCGTACTCAAAAACTTGTGCAAATGCATCATGCAAAACTGGTAAAAAATAATTAAAATCGAGGTCTTATAAGTTTCGGAAGCTATCGCGGGAAAAAAATGTACAGTGTAGATAGAACTTATTTCAAGTTGAAAATGTGATGTTTAGTAGATTCCTAACCTTTATTTTTGTATAAAGATATGCGCGAATTATCAAATTTCGTTTGATCATAACGATTTCAAAATTATATCTTAGGTTAAAATGAGAAAAATATATGCCCCTTGCCACTCTTAGAAGGTGTGCAATACTTCAGCTCAAAATAGTGATGTTTTCCTAAAAACAAAATCGCTATTAAAAAATTGACTTTTTTAACGAAATTTCTACATGTTTGGCCAATAGGATATCAACTAAATTGGATGATTGTACTCTACAACAACTGAACCTTCTATGATACACGAACATTTCCCGACTTCCGGTAACCTTCCTGGAACATTTTTTTCCTGAAATGTTCCAGGTATGTTCAGGGGAACTTTTGTGCTGACCGTGTTATATTTTCAAGACCAAAAATTCCCTCAATCTCAAGAAATGTTTTAGACCGCATAGACCTGATACATGGTCTTCCTTATATAAGTACACGTTGGAAAAAAGTATGGGAAAAAATTAAAAACGTGAGGTTTTCCAGAGATTCTTGTTTATTTTTTTCGTCAAATTTTGAAAGCTTGAGAAAAATATTTTCTGGAAAACTCCACATTTTTTATTTTTCCCAATATTTTTGAAAAGTTTTTGCTAATAGAAAAAAAAATATTATCAGCTTTACGCGTGCTAAACCATGTTTGAGGCGGAGAAAATTTCTTTCTCTAAAAATATAATTCTGAAATGTTTCTCGTAAACGATTCAACATATCGCAAAAAACAAGAAATATAAGCCTTGCAACTTTTTCAATCGTACAAACTTTTATGGAAAGATTTTCTCGTATTGGTCTTTCTTGCGAGAAAAATGAGAACATTTTATTTTATGAAAAAAAAATCTCCTGACCACACAAGATATTTGACGCGCGTAAAATTCACAACACGTCTTCCTTATGAATGTACGAATTCAAGAAAAAATTGGTAAAAATATCAGCCTGGATTTTTTGAGAAAATTGACTTTTAATTCCCAGAAAAGACGCTCCCATTTTGCTAATGTTGAACCTTTTGAAATGTTCCGGCGGATTTTAAAAGAAGACAATATAAACGATATCAAAATCAGAAAGAAAACTATAAATATCTCCATGAATTCAATAGTTATAGAGGTTTACAGGTAATATTTAGGGATTTTCAAATACATTTGACAAAATCTAATTACGCATAACTATGTTGAAAACATTTTTTTTTTTTTTTTTTTGCAAAGTGGAAAAATACGTGACGCCTAATTTTCTCTATAAGCGACATATTTTGTTTTCCAGATATTCAGCGACCTCAAGTACGCATACCACACATGCATACCAATAACGCTTATATATCGTCAAAAAGTCAAAGAAGGGAAGGCTCAAAATAATCGATGTTAAAAATAATGATTTTCCAAAATTATGCTTTTCTGTGACAAAACGAGCAATTAATTCACAGTGATACAATGATAAATTGTTTGATTCGATCTTGAAAACCTACTTACAAGTCTTGAACATTGTTTTGCACACGATCAAAGTCTCATAATTATTTTAACATGCACATATCTCATCATCATCTTGCCTACGCGTCGCTGAATGTTCAGTATTAACGAGCTCCTCCTGCACCTCAAGTGAAGCCATAAGCCCATTAAAAAGTTAAGGATTTCAGAAAATAAACTTAAAATATTCAAGAAGACATATTAATGTATATATAGGTATATATGATGACATTTGAATTTGGGAATAGTAATGGAAGTCGACTTTTGGCCAGCATCCGTCTCAGTGAGGAACGGTGACATTAAAATTTCCGATCTAGACCTAGACTCACGAAGTGATTGATTTAGGAGATTCTGAGAATATAGAAACAATAACCCGTCAGTAAAAACCATACATTTTTTGCAAATTCAAATTTTTATTAAATATATATATTATATATTATTTTTTAAATTGAGTGGTATCTGATGGAAATATGCGAGGAGATCTCATTGAAAATCTCATTAATTTGGTTATAACATATAATCGTGCATATCGAGCTAAAAGTGTACAATAGTCACAAATTTATTTTACTAAAGTCAATTTCTGAAAACATGTATCAATTATTCAGTGATTTCAGTTTAAAAAATGGATTGCGTTTGTTGTTGGCCAACAAAGGGTCATTTCCGATGTTACATCGCGAGAAACTTTCTTTTCTAAAATCGGGGCATGCCATGTAAAAGTGCAACTCTCAAGCTTTAAAAAGCTTTTTTGAAATTGAAGATATCATCTTTCTTCACAGACATATCTTTCAATCATGTTTAGCCAATAAATAAATAAAGTATGTCTCGGTCCTCTAACATCACTACACGAACCTGCGTTACAGTAATGTTGAAAACGTGCCACGACTTTTTCAACTGCGCAAGCGTTGCGTATAGAAGGGGAAAGCCTCCTGATTGGCTAAACTTCATTGAAAGATATCTCTGCGAAGGAAAACTATATCTTGAATTTCAAAAAAGCTTTTTAAAGATTGAGAATTGTACTTTTAGATGACATGACCCGATTCTAGAAGAAAAAGTTTTCCCGATGTCACATAAGCTCAAATATACCAAAAAGCCGTATTTTTCGCATAGGTTAGGATATCTCAGAAACCTGACGTGCAGGGAACATTCTGACTCCAGATTCGCATTCTACGCAGAAAACTACATCGAAAATGACCCTCAATTGGCCAACAACAATCGCAATCCATTTTTTGCAGATTCGTGTTGTATAACTTTTCTTGCTTATTGACTTCGATCTAAAATCTTCCACATGTCGTTTATCATGTGCGTGAGTCTATAGTTTTTAACGAAAAAAAGGCAGTATGAGATAGATTAAGTGGATAAATAATTCTTGTTTTTCTATCTTGAGAGAGTAACTTGTAAATATTTTATTTTGGGGGAGGTGACGTAGCCTATTTACTAGTTTCACAATATTTCCAAGACGGTTCATCTTGAGACAAATTTACGACGACTTGGAATCACCTTGCTAAGTCCACAAAAGTAAGACATTATCTTATGTCTCGTCTCAGTTTTGAGACGCAGCCAGACATCGATGTCTTGGAGACGAACCCAAGACATCACCAGGTCGAACTCAATTGGAAGTATTTTTACTAAGGAATTGTTTCTGCTAAATGATAAGCGGAGGTAAGCAAGTGATCAATTACGAATTGTGTCCTGAAAATTATCCTGCAACGGATAATATCCAACCTCAAAATAAAATGTACATATGGCCAAGAAATATTAGGTCATTAATTTGTACATTAAAGAAGATTATGATAAGGAAAAGTTTTGTGTTCTGAATAAAAAATATGTGAATACAATTTTCAAATTAACTGTTTTTTTTCTCCGTCTTTTTTCTAGTTTAAACCCCCTTTTCAAAGACATGACACAATTTACTATGCTTTAATGCATATCTTTTTCTCGAAATCAGAGAGTTGACGCGTTACCTTAAAGTTACTTTTTCAATGTTTTTTGAATTCTTATTGATTTAATTGACAATCAACAAATGCAGGTACATCATCAGTTTGCTGAATAATCATATGCAGTATATGTGTCATCAGCAGGAATATATATATATATATTGTTTTGTGATTTCAGCAACGACATATTTACCTTTGAAGGATATTGTACTTAAGATCCGAAATATGAAAATCGAAATTTTGTTACGTTAACAAGGTTTCGAACGCATTCGAGAAATTGAAAATGGTGTCAGTAGTAGCATTAATTTCTGAAATCTGGTATACAATATATATCTCTAATAAAATCGGGTGGAATCCTCCAAGGTGCCATAAAAGCTTTAAAATCTGTTGAAATCCCTTAAGAACCTTTGATATCTGTTAACATCGTCTAAAAATTCCTGGAAAACTCTTAAATCTTTTTAGATCCCATGCCATATTTGAAGTCTTTTTAAATCCTATGAATCCCTTCGACATGGTGAAACTTTTTTAAATCTCGCTGATCCTTGAAATCGGTAAAACTTCTTAAAAATTTCTGAAATTCCTAGAGACCCCTCAAAATGTCATTTTATCCATTCCGTATAATTCTCTGGAAATCAATTGGTATCTTTTTGAATATTTTAAAAATGATTAATATTCTTAACACCTTTTCAGAATCCTTAAAATTTTTTTTAATTTTTCAAAAACCCTTAGAAATTTTGTTAAATTTATGACGGTTTAATAAGACCTAAACTCTTTCCAATCCCTTGCAATTGATACAGTCCCTTTAGTCTTGTAAAATGCCTAGTAATTTCATGAAAATCATAGAAAATTCCGCAAAATTTCTTGAAATCTTTAATTACTTTCGAAATTCCTTAAAAAATGATGAAATATTCGAAATAACAGGTATTTAGTAAACAATGATTATGAATCAGAAGTGAAACTTTAAAATTCCTAGGACACAAAATTTGGCCAGTTTTAAGAAAAACGACTTACACTTTATCGCCGGCAGTCTTATGGACTAGAAACATTTATCTTCTAACCAGCAGAGCAGCTCACGTGGTAGCGCATTGAATTGTAGCCAGAAGGTTGCGTGCTCGACTTTCGCTGCCTACATTTCTTTACCATTTTTTTCTTTGTCTTTTATTTATTTATATCTGTGAATATTAAATATTCCCTTCTTAGGTTTTGAAAGTTGTGTTGAATGAATTGAATGCCTCATTTATAAATATGTATTAGCATGAGACAATTTTTACATTTGATTGATAATACAATTTTTTGTTCATATGCTCATTTCCAAATATAAATAAAAATTGAAACAGAATTATTCATATTAATAGCAAATGAATTATTTATGTTTTGAAATAAATTCATAAAGTAAAAAATTATATTTTCAATCATAGATACCATTTTTTTATTCAAATAAATAATTATAAATTTAATGTGCATGGGCGTCCTGAAATGCGGGAAGTCTAGTCTAATATTTTTCACAAGCTTGTCTAGTCGTCTCAGAAATTCGGGACGACTAGTGTAACCC
>JAABKJ010006354.1:0-22053 GCA_011634705.1 Andricus grossulariae | reverse complement strand
GTTATTATTTATTTGTGAGTTTATATAAATTTAATTTTCCTAAGATTCTCAAGAATATTTTCAAACATTTTTTAATATTTCTGCATTTCAATCAAAATTTCAATGACAAAAATTTTAACTGATCAATTGAATTTTCAACCAAAAACGGATGAATTTTTAACCAAAAAAGCTGAATTTTCAACGCAAAATGTAATAATTGCTATTTTAATGAAAAATTCTAATTCTTAATAAAAAAAGTCAAATTTAACTTTGAAAGATTGAATTTTCAACCAAATAAATAAATATTCAATTAAAAAAAAATTTTCAGTGAAAAAAAAGGAAAATTCAACAAAATTATAATTTAAGCCGAAAAATATTTTTTATACAAAATAAAAATTTCCACAAAAAATATAACTTTCGACCAAAAACTAATTAATAAAGATATTTTTATACCAAGTTTGACCCTAGGGCAAAATGAAGGAAAAATATTTTGAAAATATGTTCATTAGTTATTATAATAGTACAAAGAATTAACTTAAAAAATTGTTTTGTCCTTTTGAAATCATGAGATATTGCTTTATAAAATAAGTTTTGTTAAATTTATTTTACAATTATTTACAATTATTTCCCAATTGCAATTATTTTACAATTGAAATAAAATTGTAAATATAAAATTTTGTAATGTTGAGATAAGTATTTTCAGACATTACAGATTTTGTAAAGTTCTTGTATATTAGGATAGCATAGAAGGTCAAGTTGATAACTGTTTGGCGTTTTCCCTTAAAATCCCCAAAATTGTGATTATATTCTGAAAGAGCATGAAAAGACCGATGAGTATCAGAGGTAAGTATACAGTGAAAATGTTGATTAATTTCATAAATTTGAAATAATTATCATTTATTATTATTTTGACTTTAAAATATTTAGAATCAATTGAAAGAGAAAAAATATATAATGCAAAATGAAACTGTAGAATCGAAAGCATTCCATAAGAATTCCTGAGAAACATAATCATTAAATATATCAAGACTTCATCACATGTATTTGAAGTATTTCTTTGAGGTGTCAATTTTTTCAAAGAAAAATCAAGTCAAACCTTCCAATAGCTGATGAAACCGAATCAGGAAGTCGGGCCTCGAGGAGCTCGGCGTCGTGCTCGTTCTTCGGGCCTCGTGCATTTTCGGCTTTACACGAAGCTGACCGAACGCACCGCGTAACAGAGCCGACTTACCGAATACTGCTGAATACTCGCCCGTGTCCACTTTTTACTCCCGAGCTTTTCTATTCCTGTTTCTGATGGCCCAAGTACCGTTGTCTACTTTTTACTGCCACTGTTCTAATTCTGCTTTTCGCAGACGTGAAATTATATCCAATTTTTTTAAGTACTTTTCTATAGCTGCTTCTTACTCACCCTCAAGATATTTTCACTTTTTATTATCAGCTGCTCAATTGCCGTTAAGTGATAATGGACACAACGTTAGAAGCAAAAGAAAAACTGGCTAAGTGGTGTCATACACTCTGGAAATTGGCCTTTTTCGGAACCACACATAGTGATATTTGAACCCCCATTACACCACGAAAACCTCATTTTTCACAGCTGTGGTCATTGGACTTTTAATTACCATTACATGAACTACATTTTCCCTCAATTACAAACAAATAAGCCAAAAGCCAATTTCTGTACAAATTCTACGGGGTTCTTTGTTTGATAAATCAAAATTGCTTACACTATTGGCAACTATCATAGAAGAATAATCGTTTAAGCAATTTTAAATTAGGTAAAAAAATTGTTTTATCGTCAGGTAAAACATATCTTCGAAATCCGAATCGCCGGTTCCGATTTATGCGGGGAATAAGCCAAAAAAGTCAAAGTTCTTCTAGTGCATACCCAGGTCATTTTTATTCAATTTTAGTCACATTTTGAGTTAGAAATTATTATTACTTGATGTATCCAAAACATTTAAATAATTTCTATGTTCCTAAAAAAATTATACAAACCAATTTAAAAAAAAAGTAATTTTGAATGTTTAAATGAATTGCTTCCCAAAAGTCTGAAAATAACTTAGATTCGTGATACAGAGAATCGAGTAAGTGGAATAGATTATCGCATACCTTCTTAGATGTGACTAACTCAACGAAAAAATTTAAAACAAATTTAAAATTATTTTGATGAGCTGCATTTCTTTCATTTCATTTAATTTTGCGCTATGATCAGCCGTTGTCGCGAAAAATTGATTTTTCTATAAAAACCGATTAATTCGTGATGAGCGACCTCTAACTATTATCAAATTTATGTATTTCTTGTGATCCACTTTTGACCCAAACGAAACGAAAAAATCGAAAACGCAAATTTAAGTTTCGATTTTTTCAACATCCCTATTCAGGATCCTCACGCGCTGATTATCGACAAAGTTCTATCTTTGATTAATTATTTATTAATTAGAAGTATAAATATCAAATTCTTATTCTTCTTTATGACTCGGGCGAGTTTTGTACTTTTTTGCATATTGTTCCAAGGGCTTCTGCTGAATATGGTCACAATAAGTTTTAAGCTATCGCGTACAATTTTCTAGGGATGGTCCTGAAGAAATAACCCCTAGGAGGAGGCGGGACAGCCGTACAGAAAGCTGAACAGCACCTGGGTGAGGTGTCATAAACATTGACTCTGGGATACCGGGCGACCTCTCAGAGTATGCAGCTTTATCCTTTCATGTGGGGCTCTACCAGGATCGACGAATCCTTTCACCCAGGTTCTCGTGAAAATAACAGTGATAACACCAAACATAGTTGTAGTAAGTGCGGTTTAAAACAATTGAACGCGCAGGGCTCCCACAATGGGTCGAACAACAATGCCGACTATCCTAGAGTTGGGAGAGCCAATCAAGGCGGTGCCACTGCGTTTGACCGGCAGAATCTCATTACTTTTAAGTGAACGTATCGACTCAGGGACGACCTAATGGAGTGCTATGTCACCAGTATGGCCCTTGAACGGGAACGTTACATGGCGCGACTGCATACTCTATGGGGCCAGAAACACCCAGAGCTCTCGCATTTTTCGCATTAACGTTTGCGAAACCGTGCTGAGGAACTCCGGAAAAGAGGTTATATAAGCGGAGCGTCTACTCAACCGCAGCCAGAACAATCCGGCAACTCAGAAATGATGAAGGCGAGACTAAGACTAACCGCAAGCAAGCATCCAATAGAGAAATATTGATGCTTCAGGACCCGGAGAAACATCAACATTCAGGTTTTTCTCAAGCCCAAAGATCTGACTGGACTGGATGACGAGCTTCGTGGAGATTTTTCCGAAAAACCCGACCTCTGGTCTATCAATTGCATTGTGTATAATGCAGCAAGAGCTTTGGCAGATGCAAACCGTTGAAAAAACCAACGGTTGATCATGAGACCAAAAGACGAATGCATATTGTTGACAGAATACGAGTACTATCTAACGTTAGGAGAAGTCTAGAGCGGAGAGAGAGGTGGGTCAGAGAAAATCAGCAGTTTTTGTCTAACCTATCTCGACTCTTACAAGGCCCTCCAGTCACTGTCGTCCACCCGCCCACACCAGAGGAGGTCGAGGCATTTTGGGGCAATGTCTAGGAAGTGAAGCATCTACTGAAAGAATACTCAAAGAATATTAATAGCTGTGCAGTGCTCTCATAACACAAGAGGAGGAATGCCCACCTATCATTACCGAGGAGGTGAAAAACGTATTGATTGACATGAGGAACTATTCCGCTTCGGGATCAGATGGTATCAAAACCTTCTGATGGAAGAAGTTTCCTTCAACAAACCATCATCTGGCTTTTGATTCAACCTCTCATAGACTTATCATCTGTCTGTTGGAAAGCTTAAAGGTTCATCCACACATTGTGGGGTGCATAGCGAGATAAATGCCGATTTGGAAAACCAGATTCACTTTTTCAACTGGAGAACATCGCGTGATCACTAAGTTTCACCTTTCAGAGAGCTGTTTTTTGGGGCGACGCCATGAGCCCTGTCCACTTTTGCCTCACAGTATTACTACTGCTCGCACTTTGCTATTCCAAAGTGTACCTCAGCGGCAAACCTGAACATCGAAAGCATGAGATCACTCATGTATTTTAGATGGATGATCTTAAGATCTATGCTAAAAATCAAGAGAAACTACATCTAGCTCTAGACATTGGCAAAGAGTACACTCGAGAGATTTAAATGGAGTTCAGGTTAGAAAAATGCGCCAAGGTTCATTTGAAGAAAGAGAAACTTAGTGGCGTCCCGGAAGATCTTGAGCTGGTCTACAGAGGCGCTATACGACAGCTTGGCGCTGAAGAGACCTATACATACCTGGGCGTGCCACAGAGCCGAATTCGGGACGTGACATCTATGAAGGATACTCTCCGATGCAGATACAAATGTCTCATCCAACGGATTTGGTCTTCCGAACTGTCGGCGCGGAACAAAGTATCTGCGACGAACATGCTTGCCGTCCGGTAGTACTCTATTCATTTGAAGTGGTTCCATGGAAGAAGGGCGAGCTCAGATCCTTCGACATCAGGTGCCGAAAAGTTATGCACATGAACAAAAGCATGCACCTTAAATCTTTTGTTCCACGACTTTACATCTCACGCTGTCAAGGTGGTCGCTGAATACTGAATCTTGAATGTCTTTACAACAGGAATATTCTGGGTACAGCACATATAGTCGCAAATGGACAAGACCCTCTTCTTAAAATGGTCAGAAAAGACGAAGAAGTGGGCAAAGGAGCGTTTCTGTACAAAGCAGCGGAGGAGGCTGCTGAAACACTCGGCCTTGCCTTCAGTATCAGGGATGAGCAAAGTGCATCGAATCATATGTGATCTAAAGTACTCTGAGAACGTCTGTCATCTTGGATTAAGTTGATTCATGATTCCAAATCAGGTCATTATGATCTCAAAAATCGATCATTCATTCCGAACGATCGAAATGCTCTGGATTTTGGTATCATTGTTGTTACATATCAACATGATATTGATTCTCGTATAATTTTGAAAATTTTTTTTACTACGAATTGTGACAATAGTTAGGAAACTTTTGGGACCCACTGTTTATTTTTTTTCAACTTGATAACTTCCTCTAATCAAGCTTTCTTGCCTCAATTTAGCAACATATCTGCTGGTGAGTGGACTTATGTTTTATCTTTAAATTGTGATTACGATATTCAGAATCTTTTTTACTCTCATGAAAAACTCCGATTTTGTTGGTTATCTAGTTCTTTACTGGCATACTTCAGTTAAATTTGTTTCATTAACATAATTCAAAATTGACACGGAAAAGATTCCTTAATTCACGACAAATCGATTGACCCGTAATATGAAAACATTGTATTGAAGAGTACGGAAGTTATAGTCATTTATATAATTTGAAAATCCTCTTTTAAATAGAAAAGCTTTTTTGATTAATATAATTCAAAGTTCATGAAAAAACAGAAAAGGCTCCTTTATAGTATTTTGATTGACCTATTTGTATTCCTTATTGCGACTTCTCTATGAGGAAGTAAATATATTTGCTAATCAATCATAATGAGGAAGAAAAGTGCTTATCAAATAAGCACCATAAAATTGTAAATAAAAAAATTGAAAACACCTAAGAAAAAATCCACAGCTAGTTTGGAATGTACTAATGAGTTACTAAAGAATCAAAATTTATTTTTATCTTATTTCATGCAACATATCCATTGTTCAATTTTAAACGTTAAAATTTGACATTTTTTATACGAATACGTAAACTGTGTAATTTTTAATTGGAAAATGTTGAAAGTTGGATATTTCAAAGTCGAACACTCAAAATTTCACTATTTGAAGGGCCGTGAAATTACAACTGGAGAAAGACCAAATTTCAAAAGGTATCGTTTATAACAGGAAAGTTTATTTTTTATTTTTTCAATATAGTACGTATTAACCAAATTTATTAATTTCGATAAGATGAATCGTATACTTCGGTACCCCATATTTTAATTCTTTTCAATCCATGTATGCTATCCGAATTAATCTGAATGAATCCGAGCTCGTACACCAACTGAAGACATGAGAATGACAACTGGATATGGACAAAAAAATTAATTTTACGCGAATAAAAAAGAAAAGAGTTTTCTGAAAAAGGTTTCCAAATATAAAATGTTGAGAAAATTATGGAAACATATGCTTAATATTTTCAATGTTTCAAGGAGGTGAAATAATTTTTTTCTTAATTATCCATGTTAATGGGCGGAAAAACTAAATGGTACTTATCCAGTTGTTATTCTAATGTTTTCAACTGTGGTCATTATATATGCACATTTATAAACGTTCACCAAATTAAATCAAAATAATTTAAAAGATTAAGATACGGAATAGTATTGCGATATTTTGCGCAACTGTAGCCCTGAACGAGTTTTGGGTAACACTCCCTCTCAGAATGAGCCCTGCTGGCATCAAATAAATTTCCTTAAAAAGTATCTTTTGTGTTCAAAATAGTTTAGATTTACAAGTTACACTGCGAACTAGAATAGCAGATCGTTCTGGATCATCACTACTTTATCCATATAAATGCGAAATGGCCGCAAAACCAGGTCGAGGACTCTCGCGGTCGAGTCGACAGTGTCTATTAATCAGATATCGAAACGAGTGTAATTTTTTGTTCGGGACGTAGGGCGTAGGGGATTCACCGTTCGACGGTCGGATGGAGGTGCAGTAGAATGGTATGCTATGGTATATATGAGACAATAATGTACATGTCGAGTGCATGTGCAGAGGCAGTTCGTCGAGCCGTGAGTGTGTGTAAAAGCCGCTTGTAGATAGTTCTAGATAGTTATAAAGGTAAGCGTAAAAGCACGCGCTGTTACTCGCGAATAGGTTAAAGGAACATGATGCTCCACGCGCCACACGCCGGCCACTGCATTATCGTACACCATCTGCTCAATAATGACTCTCATTACTGCGTAAAGGGACTTTTTTGTAAATTATTATGAATGCATTTTCTCCAGATGACTATACCACATCAATCACTATCTGTATTTGTATCTGTATCATTATTGTCAATCACTAGACTACTCAACACTGTTATTGAACACTGATAAACATGGGTTCGAGTTATGGATGATGTACTCACTCGTCTTGGATCGAGGCTCTCGTGGTCCATCCACGGTCACTTTGATTGCACGAAGGTAGGTTGCTACTTGAGTTGGCGTCGTTGAAACAGTAATCGTTATGCTGAAGCTTTTCCCTGAAAGGAGAACACATTTTGATATACCGTTTACTGAAATGCAGAAATACAAACATTTTTTATTAGGAATAGATTGAAAACAAAAGCCGAGTATTGCTGATCGCCTTTGGATTTGTAAAAGTTCCATTCCGGAAATATTCAGATGTTTAATCATGTAACTAATCTCAAAATTAGGGATTGTAATTTTGACAATTTTAAATCGGAATCAAGGTTCGCCAGTGGGGTAAAACCGAAAGAAGGCTTCCAGAGAGGGTGGAGCACTCGTGTGCATATATCATTGACGAAGGTCTCGAGGTTGAAGGTACGGTATATTAATTCTCTCTCCATAAATGTCCGACGGAGAGATTGACTACGCGCTCTTAAACGGCCCGTCGCTCGCTAATATGCATTTGGTAATTCGCCGCTCCCAGCTTCTACTTCAGCGAGTCTACCGTTCTCCTCTAGAGGACCAAGCGGATTTCTCTTACCATCTTTGAACCCTCAGAAGCACATCAAGTCGAGATAGACGGGTCAAAGACATTTGGGAAGATTCCAGACCAGATCTATGAGGTGCTAAATGTTCCCTTAATCCTTCAGAACAATATCTTCTGACCCTCCTGAGAACTTTCGGCTTTGACTGAAGAAACTGCCAATAAAGTTCCAAATATATTTGACACAAGAGCTCCAAATTAGTCATCGTCGACATCACGACTATCGGATCTTTTCTATCGTCTTTTATATGTTTTTAATTTGATTGCTCCTTTATTTCTTTATTTGATTTTTTGCGTTCTTAAGATTGTGCAGATCCTTCACAAGTGTTAAAATGTAATAACCTTCGGCTTCACTGATGCTGAGCCCATCAAGTATTTGTCAGGAAGTAGAACATCATGATTGATGATTTTCATAACGACTCTTTTCAATTGCTGGTTTAAGTGAAATTACCTGTCAGATAAATTTACCAGAAGGTGGTTCAACTCTAAGGACCATCCTCTAATAGTTTTAAATGCCAAGAATTATGGATATTAATCCCCTGACAAAAGAAAAGAAATAAGGCTTTAGATAATCTGTTTTAAAATTTTGCGGTTCTATTCCTTTTTTATAATTTTGAGGGAATTATGATGGTACTGTTGAGAGGAATTGTGTAGGGTTTAAAATGTTCTGAGTGTGTTTGAAGGGCGCTAGTCGGAATTTTAATGAGATCAATGTCCATCGTGAAGCATTCTTTCGGATTGCCTGGGAAACGTATCGCGTACACGTTTGTCGGAATGGCGTAAACGTCAACGATTTGTAATTGTCTCCCCTTGGTCCACCCTGGACCACCCCGTTGTGTATGTCAACATGATAACCGGCATCAAACACCCCTGATCCCGCCACCCCCGGGAACTGCAACTGACTGCAAAGCGGCACGGCGTTATATTCTAGTTATATTCCACCCCTGACCCGGCTCTCGATCCTGATTCTGCGGTATCATCGCTCTCGCGCTCATCGTCCTATTTTCGTGTTTTGGAACACTGCTCTTCTGAAGTCTTCTGTTTTAACACTGGGGATCATCACTTTTTAAGCTTAAGGAAAATTGTTGCTTTGATAAAAAAGGTATAGAAAAGATTTATTTGATTTGAGAGAGCAGATATATTTACTAAAGATTTTACTATGTTGCTGATTATCATTAAAAGTTTTACAAGCAAAACAAATTGAATAACTAAAATTCTAGATCCAAAGTTTAATAACAAAATTTTGATTTGACAAAAAGATCGAAATCTCGAGTGACAAGTTGGAACCTTGTACAAAGATTAATGCAATATTTTAAATATATTTTTTATTAATATTAGCAATCGTGCATATCTAAAAAATGACATAATGACGACTCAAATGTGGAACATTTTTTACAACATATTTCTCTACATTTGATATCATTAAACCCATAAGATAACCAGTACATCACGTTAGATCAATTGCCATAGACAAAATGCCATTTAGTATCCTGTACTCAAATGACAAACATCATACCACTCTATAAAACTATCTGAAATATTTTTTTATCGACTATCCAGTTAAGACACATTTCCTACAATTTATTAAATACTCATAATCATTGGCAAACAATTTGCAAGATTAAGATGTTTTTTCCTCCATCAATTTCGCAACATTTCCTATGGAATGTCTAACAATTTTCATCTATTAAACAACCTGTAATTTCTTTTTTTTATAAACTATGTAAGTAAGACACCACTAAAAAGATCTATTGACAAAAAATCGCAAGATCAAGATGGTCTTTTCTGTACAAATTTTTCCATCTAAGAAACAATCTATAATCCCTTTTCCATACTTATAGGATTACGTTGCTTTTTTCCCCCAGAAATTTTGCAACATGTTCTATGAAACATCTAACAATTTTGATCTATAATCTCTGTTGTATCCACTATCCAAATAAAACACATATGCTACAATTTCTCATATCCTTAAAATCATTGTAAAACGAATTGCAGGATTAAAATTATCTTTTTTCTACCAATTTTGCAACATTTGCTATGAAACATCGAACAATTAACACCTATGAACAATTTATATCCCTTTTCCATCGACTATATAGATAAGAAACTTTTGTAATAATTTCTTAAATTTTCCTCATAATCATTGGTAGATGAATCATAAGATCAAGATGCTCTTTCCTCTACTAAGTTTGCAAGATTCTCTATTTAATCTCTTTTCCATCTATGATCTAAATGAGACTCCTTTCATACAATTTCTCAGTTCTTCACCATACTCAATGGCAGCAAATCGCAAGATCAAAACGTTTTTTCCTCTACTAAGTTTGGAAAAATTTCTACTCTAGTTATATGTTGAATGCAGGATTCCTTTTCTAATCAAATAATCTGATAAAAAATACATAATATATTGATTCTATTGAAGATTTCATTCGTGTCTTCCTACTTAGTGAGATGGAGTTTTTTGGTCGACCAAAATTTTCCTAGAAACAGAAGGCATCAATCGTTTGCATGAAATTGCAAAAGTAATTGTAACATAAAGAAAGCTGCTATCTAGAGTTTTAAGATTTGTTTTCCTCTAATCCTCAATGCGACCACCATCCTTACGGAAAAATGATGATGAGGAATATGTTAAGGTCTAGAAATAGATAGTTATTTTTATTCAGACCATATTCACTAGAACTTCGAAAGTTTTTCTTATCTGCAGCAAGAATTCCTGACCTACTTCTTCCATATTTTCAACAACCTCAAAATAAACCATCGGTTAAAGCAAATTTTGATTTTGCAAAATGTCCTGATCCGTTCCAGTTGAGCAACATTTTTCTGGAAATAGAAAGTATCAATTATTTGAAGGAAACTGAAAATATAACTGTAATATAAAGTAATCTGATATCTACTGTTGTAAGATTTGTTGTCCTCTAATCTTTCACGCGACAACTATTCTTACGGGAAAATGAAGATGATGTCTATATTAAGATCTACGAATTGGCACTTGTTTCAATTCAGACCATATTCACTAGAATCTCGAAAGACTTCATTATCTGTACCAAGAACTCTTATCCTACTTCTTCCATTTTATCAACATCCTTACAATAACCCATTGTTGAAACCAAATTTTGATTTTGCGAAATGTCCTGATCCAGTCAAGTCATGCAACATTTTTCTAGAAATGGAAAACATAGTCATTTCAAGGAAACTGCAAAACTATATGTAAGAAAAAGAAAGCTGCTATCTACAGTTGTAAGATTTGTTTTCCTCTAATCCTTAACGCGACAGCTAACCTTACGGAAGAATGAAGATGAGGACTAGGTTAAGATCTACAAATTGGAACTATTTTTCTATTCAGACCATCGTTAAAAGCAAATTTTTATTTTGCAAAATGACCTGAACTGATCAATTTGAACAACATTTTCCTAGAAACTGAAAACGTCACCCAGGCTGAGTCCATCGCATTTGAGGCTAATAATGTCGTACAGCCCCGTGCCTGAACCTGCGGTTAATACTCGATGATGGGAACGGTCATCTGCAGAGACAGGACCGGCCTATGCATTCGCGAACGAGGAACGGTCAGACCGACCCGACGGATGGACAGGCAGAGACAAAACCGGGCCACGCGTATGTGGCACCTATAACGTGCGGCACCAGAATGGACGTACGGTTTCTCTTGTGTTGGTGCAACACCGAGATGAGATGAACGTCATCCCACACTACGTACCAGGCAGAACCACCAAAAACCACTCGAAAGCATCCGTTAATACTCGTGGCGAGTGTTGGCCTGGATGGGGATTAAAAGGGGTAATAGGGGTTGCATCATCGGGGATGGAGAGCCACTCTCAGCACAGGGTGAGGGGCAAGTGACGGAGATAGAGTCACACAACAGGATGTCTCTGGAATTGTCAAATAATTACTATCGACGATAATATTCCGCTCCCGCATATATCTGGACTGCGGTAGAATACTAATTATAGACTGAGGCAGAAGTAAAGACTTTAGCGATAGCAGTGGCTCTTGATCTGGGCCAGAGATGTCTACGGTAGGGGACCTTCTGGGTGTCGAGTGGCGATTAGGAAGGCGATAATTGAGTGGACCACCCTTGATATACTCTACTCGAGTTCTGGGTTAGTTTCCTGGTCTTGCTTCTGGTATAGAAAAATTGAATTATTTTTCAACCGGCCCTCTGGATAACGGAATTTACGTTATTGGGAAATCGATGACGGTCCACCATGTGAAAAAAAAATCATCAAGATTTTAATCGACGGTTGTAGCGAAGTTTAATTAAGTGGAGTGATTGACGATTTTGGTAGACTGGGGTTATGAGGTAGGAGAGAATTGCCATTTAATATGTTTTTATAACGACTCGCTATTATTATAGGAGGGTTTTACTGTCCGGTGAAAATTGAAAACTTATAAGAATGAAATATTTTTAATGAAGATTTTTAAATAACTGTAGATATATGAAGAATTTTAGTATAAAAAGTTTTAAATTAATCTCCATAATTTGGATTTCGAATCCAAAACGTTTAAGTGTCCGCGATTTGAAATTTGTGTACTAATTTTACAATTTTAACTTACTTTATTTAAAATGTTGATCTTTAAATGTTTACCCACATTGACAAGTTTTTTAATTTAATATTTAAATTGCAACCATTCAAAAATGTATAATCTTAATTTTACCTAAGACATTATGAATGGAACATTTTATTACCCATTTAAAATGTATATTTTGCCACATTATAAAACTAAACAAAAATTCAATCAATAAAATTTTCAAATTATTAAAGCTTCAAATTCGGAAGAGTTTAAAATTGAAATTTATTTATTTAAACGATGAGAACCTCGATTCGAACTTATTAGAACTGTCCAAATTGATGGTATTTGCAACTGGATATACAAACAATAGTGTTTTAAAAATCCGAAAGATTGTACAGTCTGTATTGAAAGTTTCAGATTGTAAGAAAGTGCATGTCAGTTTAAGATCAAGTAACTGAAAAATTAATTTTAAATTATTTAAAGTGATTGCACAGTAATTGAAATTATGCCTATCCTTTGTACACAATTTATGGCGACAAATTGATATTTCAAAAGATTCAATTGTTCACTTCAAGCGATAATTTTTCTGAATCTTAAATTTAAAATGTATCTGTTCAGAGATATCTTTTATATTGGAAATCATTTAAGCAACAAGGTAAAAATAAATTGAAAATTTAATCGAGTTTTCTCCAATGTTCTTTTATCGATTGTTTCTCTTGTGCATCTTTCCCTGCATTATGTCTGCATAATCCATTAACTCCATCAGTGATTCAGGCCTCCCCAATCCTTCACATCTCTCTGTTAAATGCCCTCCATTTCCCTTTCATGACATATATTGTGCTCCTAATCTAGCTACTATTTATTCGCTAATTTGCAAGGTTATTAACTTACCGGCATACTACACTATAAATAATAGAATTATAATGAAAGACTAATTTCATTCCACACGATCCGTTGGATAAATAATGAAAAAGGAAACCATTTTCAAACAAAATTTCTGAATTTCGGACTCAAGCATTAAAACTTCCACCATATTTTTAAAATATATCAAACATATCAAAATATTTCAAATGCAATTTCGTTAGAAAATTGACCTATGACCTACCACCTTCTACCTTTTACGTTTGAATCCTGGCTTATGTCTATACTTGAACTGTAATTTCTGAGCTACGATTTTTTGTATTTGATCTCTGGCATCTCATATTTGACGTCTGACCTATGACCTCAAACCTTAGACCTCAAACCTTTGACATTTGAGTATCTTCTCTGACCTGTGACATCTCACAGGACAGGGACATGAAAAGTAATTTAACATTTCGATACTCTAGAAACAAGTTTTATTCAATTTTATAGCAGTCAACGGATATCGGAAAACCTTTAAAAATGGTATTGCTCGTTTGAAAATAGAGAGAAGCGCAAGTCTTGATTAATTATTCTCCCCATTTATTTATGCCAATTATTATTGTTTATTTAAAGCATATTACTGCTTATGAGACTTTATCAATTAATGGAAATGTCAATCGTGTAAATTGAAGCAATTAAATTATTAAACCATAAAACGAGCATCAATGATCCGATCGGGGTGTCGCGGTCGTATTACGAGCGTGCCATAGGCATTTTGGTCAATCGACGTGATTGGGAATTAGGGATTATCACAAAGGGTTTGAAAAAATGCAACTGATATGAAAGAAATGACGAGAAAACTACGCATGCGTTTCCGATTTAGCTTTTAATTTTAGAGAGGCAGTAATGCAGGTCGAAATGACGAAACCACCTGAAAGATAAATGATGCCATTCGATGCAAGCTCGTCGGTATGGTTCAGCCGTCAAACCATACCCCATCGAAGGGCGCAGCACTCATCGGACCTTGCAAAATCTGGCTAGCTACTGCTAAATAACTGTCATCCTGCTCAAATTGGATTTCTATGGTCGCGCGTCTATTATTCTATTCAATAGAGTTCTCCCGTTTTCAACATATTTGCTTATCAACGAATAGTGCTCCTGAATCTCAAACAGTTATGAGATTATTTCCATAATCGAGTTTTTCCCTGTTTTTATGTTATTTGAAGTTTTTCGTTTACTTTTTATTCGATATTTCAGAATTATTCGGGAAGACTCTAAAATATTGTTATAAAACTTTTTTCAATATTCTTGAAAAACCGAAAATTAAAATTTTTATCGCACAAAAAAATAATTAAAAATCAAAAAATCCATTTTGTGGTCAAACTATACAAGATACGAAAAAAGATGAATCGACAAAAATTGTGCACTCAAAAAATATCTACAAATTTGTTATTATTCACTTTTTAATGGGACGTGTAGTTTTTGGTTCATTTGTAAAAAAGTGATTTAAGAATAAAATAAATTAAGTTTTTGGACAAACGACATAAACGACGAAAAAAATTAATGAACAAAAGTTGTTCGCTTAGAAAAGAGCTACAAATTTCTTATTGACATTTTTTTGATAAGATGCGTAATTTCTGTTTCAATCGTGAAAAATAATCGCTCGCAAGTTTGAGCGCGCCTAGGGCGCGTACCACCTGGGTCTCACGCTTCGCGCTCGATAATGTATACATCTCGCGCTACGCACTCGGACACATTTGCCTGACGCTTTAAGCTCGGTTCATCTAGATTTTCGCACTTTGTGTGCTCGCTGTTGTTATGACCTGCTTTTGGTTTAATTATTTCAGTTTTACATAAAAAGAAGAACTAATTTACTTAAGGTTCTATCGATCTTAAGGAACACATTCTCATCGACGCTCACGCTTCGCGCTCGATATTTGTTTTAAAAATCATATAAACCTCGTGCTCGAAGCTCGTTTCTGGTCATCGTATAATGGAAACCCAAAAGTTTGAGCGCGTTTACGCCGCGCGATTTGGTCGTCACGCTTCTCAACGAACATATGTTATGTTCTATGTTCTTCAGATAAAAATGACTT
Organism: Andricus grossulariae; assembly: GCA_011634705.1. Taxonomy (NCBI): domain Eukaryota; kingdom Metazoa; phylum Arthropoda; class Insecta; order Hymenoptera; family Cynipidae; genus Andricus; species Andricus grossulariae. The sequence continues at coordinate 6,917 of JAABKJ010006354.1, read as the reverse complement.
TTGTATTTGATTTAAGATGAAGAAGGAAATTCCTTCACTTTAGCGTATACTTCCGTACCTTTCTAATAAATCAAACAATAAGAAAGATTTTTTCCAAATATCTGAAAAGGGGAGAAAAAAAGTATCTAAGACGTTTTTGGAACATATATATGATAAATTTTTTAATAATTTTGAAACCCCACACGCGAGATGAAAAAGAAATTGAATACGCAAAGTTTTGATCAGAATGAGCCTAGTTATCGGGCAGATTTTTTCACTGTTAATCTTATTTTTTATGAATAAAACAAAAACTACACACCCTATCAAAAAGTGACCAATAGAAAATTTGTAAATCTTCTTTGAGTGCACAATTTTGTTCCATCATTATTTGTCGTATCTTGAATAGTTAGAACGTAAAATTAAATTTTTGATTTTAAATTATTTTGTGTGTAATAAAAATGTGAATTTTCGATTTGCAAATAAAATTCACAAATTCGTTATGATAATCTTGTAAGGCGTGCAAAAAGAAGCATTTTTCTTGTCCTGACTTTTTTTCGGATCTTGCATTGTTTGGCTGAAAATGTTAATTTTCCTTTCTTCTTTTGGATTTTGAAAATGATGTAACTCTGAAAATTTTTATTTTATCGAAAAATGGCATAAGAATAAATTGTTTGAATTTTTGAGTACTATGAACAGCCGCAAATATAATTTTTGAATTTGAAAAAAAAATGGTCTCCAAAATTTTCAAAATGCGCTCACCTTTTGAATTCTCATCCAAAATGGCTGGGTAATTGACTCGACCTTCATTTTAGGACACCTAAAGAGTATACCAAAGCCCAATCCAATACGTTAATGTTTTTGAAAGTTATCGTGCTAACAAACTAAAAATCTACAGACTGACAGACAGACATACATACAGACTAACAGAGAGACATTTTGTGAAAACCTGCTTTTGGGTTCAGGAGGTCTCAAAACGTGGACATTTGACCGAAACCGGGGGGATCAAATTTTACAGAAATCTAATACCTTCTCTGGACGAGAATGTAAAAATTGCAAAACCGACGCAAGGTATCAAAAAAGATGAATAGAAAAAAGTTGACCATATAATGTAAAAAATTTCGCATTTCGGACAAAATTGAGAGCGAAGCACGAGGTACGTGATGAGAATGTAGCCGTTAAAGCTGAAGGAGCTTTAACAAAAGAGAATTCACAATCACCAAATTATAGTTGTCGATGACTTGACCTTTAATTTTAAAAGGTCTGTGCACATATGTGGGATAAATACAGTATCGAGCGCGAAGCGCGAGAACGAACAGTCGCGCGCCATAGGCGCGCTCAAACTTGAGAATTGTGCGCGCCGTGCGTGATGAGAATGTGCCCGCTAAGTGGGCAGATTTTTTTGAAATAAATGTTAACAATGTTTGTTTTTCAGGAAGTTTCCCAAAAATTTGCAAAACATGGTGAAGAAATATTTTATAGACGAATTGGAACCAAAAAATCTGAAAAAGCATCCAATTTTAGATTAAAAAAAAAGACATTCTCAATTGTTTCGAGGTGAATAACAACATCTATACAAATTGTTATTTTTTAGCTAAGATTTACTTTGAAGTGGTATTGTTATAAATATTGTTGGCGAGTGATTCTAGTTAAATTTGTATTGCATTATGAGTATTAGCCATGGGATCAGAATAATGACTCTTACAAAATCAAATTTATAGATCTTTGAAGCTTATTAATGCTTAAAATAATTTAAAAGTTGGTTTAATTAAATTGGTCGACATCTATTAGATACAGATAAGACAAGTTTACTTTTGTTCCTTAAAAAATCATCTATAATTTTTCTTAACGCCCATTTATTTTGCAAAACCTAATTTCTCGTCAAACTTAGTGTTATTAATAACAATTCAAGATATTTCTAAAAATATATTTTTCATGCAGAAATAAAATTTTTTTGAATAAACAAATGCTGAAATTATACAATTTTATCTAACAATGGGACCAGTCTTTACCGGACAACAATTGCCAAAGGCAGTGCCTTCCCGGGAAATCTCTTCCTGAAGGACAAGGCTTCACGGGACATTTTTCCCTGCAAAAAATCGGGTTGAGGCAATAGGCATACCTTCCCAATTACTTTCCGCCTGAACGCGGAAACAAGTCCCTGAACAAATCTTCCCCGGACAAGGCTTTCCAGGGCAAGTCTTCTCTGGAAATGTTTTCATGGAACAAAACTTGCAAGGACAAGTCTTTGCAGGACAAAAATTCCCAGAACAAGACTTTGAAGGGCAAGTCTTCCGGGGACAAAGCTTCCTGGGACAAGTCTTCCGATATTACTTGGTGCGGATTCCAATTCCAACAAATTTCGTGAAAATAATGCGACAGCGCTAAGAATAAGTATAAGGGCTTTATAAAAAATGACTGGTACACTAAAATTCAGATTCTTCTGGCAGTTTTAGAGAAAAATATATAAATTTAGGTAAGCTAAGTCAAGAGAATAAATTATTATTAAAATTTGGTGATCATTTTAACAAACAACAACAAAAAATGTGCAAACTATTTGAGATTATTATTTTTTTTATACGTCTAATAAGCTGTCTGAGTTTTCAAAAAATCGATGAGGTGAATGCTTTTTTTACTTTAAAAATTACATTTCCTTCTTAAAAATTAAAAACCATCTTAAATCTGCAACGAAATTATTTTGAACCTATACGTATATTATAAAATTGCATTTCGCTGTCTCGTTTCATGAAATTTTTAGCATAGAATTGAGAGAACGAGATTTGAGGTATACTTCAGGTCTCCCTGGGTTCCACGATGATTTCTGATTAACGGCCAGTTGTTTCGTGTACCCGGTTGGGGCTCGTGGCGGACGTCGAGTAATGACTCTGGGGGCGGCGCGGCAGGAGCGGGATCGCGGATACAGAGTGAGAGGGTGATGAAGAGATGCAGGAGAAGAGCGGGAGGGTGCCTGATGACGATGATGATGATGATGATTACAATAACCGTGATTTTAGAGGGTTCACAGAAGGGTTTGGTTTTGGCACGAGGCTAACTCTCTTCTCTTCAATTGCTACATCATTGTTTTTCAAAACGAAATGAGGACTCGCGCAAACCGATCAGGAATCAATCCGCCACAAGAAAAAGCTGCGGTGGATTCCTACCACACTCCTCTTTTACTTGATTAGCTCTTAACTGGAGAAATTAAGAGACCTATTTAGATGCGGCTGGACAATTATTTTTCTTCATTTTATTCAAAAACGGGTCTCCATTTATTAGGAATTAATATTATTATCAAGGAAATCGCTAAAGAGGTATTATCTTAAATTCATTTCTATTAAAAAATTGTTGATTGTCGATTTTGAACATTTTTAATTTTTAGAACTTTATTTCCTAATTTTTCCAATCAGACGTAATTTTTTTAAGGCGGTGGCTACGTGTACCGAAATTTTGGTATAAAACCGGAGTTTTGGTGAGTATATAGTTGGATTTTTTCGGTACGCGTAAGCACTTCCTTTTTTAAAGTAGTCCTACGAATGCTTGATTCTAAACTTTTTTGTCATTGATATCTCTAAGCTTAAAACTTCTTACTCTTGAACTTATAAATGTTTAATTTTCACGAAAGTTATTTTCTCCGCTGCATAAAACTCAAAAATTTAAAAATCTACAGAATTAATTGAATCAAAATTTATCTTCAAATAAAATTGAGATTGATCTCTATATTCATATAAATATATTTTCTGAAGACTTAAAAGTATTCAACTTGTTTGAAAAATACCTTACCTCTACCACTTCTGCCAACGAACCTAAGGTCATTGAACTTTGCTACTTGATTTTTCATGTGGGCTTCAAAATTTCTAAGTTCTGCGCAGCAATTTTCATCGTTGCCTGCTCGAACAGTTACCTTAGTTCCGTCACAAACTTCTCCAAGAGCCACGACTTTAAACGCAACTGGAAGTGTCTTGTTGGATCTCCAATGAGTTGGAAGTTGACTGCACAGAAAATAAGGAGAACCTAAAACAAAGAACAAATTTGTCTCAATGAATATTAAAACTATTTTGTAAAAATAATAGAAACTTGAGGGATAAGAGAAGATTGTACCAAAAATTAAACCTTATTTGAAAGGGACTGCAGGCCAACTAAAAAAGAATTAATTTATCATTTTAATACATAGTTATATTATCCAAACTTTAGGCCTTTCGATTTGAAAGCATTTGAAATTACACGAATTCATATAACCAGCCTTAAAGAGTGATCATTACGAAAATTAAATTTTGAAGAATGTTGTTATTTTAAGAATGCTCTAAAGCTAGGGGTAGAAAATGGCCAAATATTAATTTTTTTGCCTGTAAAAATTAACATCTAAAAAATTAAGTAGTATTGCATGAAACGATTCGGAGTTGACAAATGTTATTTAAAAAAAAAGTTAACTAGCAAGATCCATATTATAGAGTTGAAGACTATCAGTTTCATAATGGAAACCTGTTAAATTATTACATTTTATATTAAAACACACTTTTTGAGTGTCACTATTTTAAATTTGAAAAAGAACCCCGTCCAAAATGTATGAAGAAGTCCTTTCGGACAAGGTTGGGTTTTCTAATGCTTTGCAGGTGATGACTATCAAAAGTAGCAATGAGAGAATTTTGCCAAAAGGCTTTTTCTATACATTTTGTATACAATTTAAAATTAGAGACATATTATTTTAAATTGAAGCATAAGGATTTGAGCAATATCTATTTGAAAGTATGCAAAATTAAACAATTTTTTAAAGATTAAATGTTTAAAAGTTACTTGGGTCTGAAAGCGTTCAATATTCTAAAATTTCGAATTATAGGCGCGCTTACAACTGACACAATTTCAATGTAAATCTTTTGAGAAGGGCAAAATATTAAAAAATTAAATGAGTCAAATTATGATCAGGGCAAAAAGGATAATTTCTCATTTTTTATTTTTCACCAGTGAACATATTTGTAATAAAAATTCTGATACTGTAAGCAATTTAAAATGTATCAGTTGAAAATTGTATAACATTCAAATTGTTATTGAATGTTGAAAATAATCACTTAATAGTGAATGACATTTAGAAATTTATATTTGCGATTCGACGCCTGAAAAAATGAGGAATTTTAATTTTGAGCATTATAACATATAGACATGTTAGGGGCCGTGAATAAATTGAGTAAAAATTATTCTAAAATCTTGAACCATATACCTCCTTTTGTTATAACCCCCATTCTTACGTAGTTTTATCGACTACATTTTTTTTGTCAATTTTTTTAGGGGTCATCTAACAAATAACGAAAGACGTTTGGGGTTGGGGGGTAAATCTAATTGTTTCGTATGAACCAACGAAGTTGTTCAACCTGCAACCATACCGTTGAATTTTGTACCTAGAAAGATGAATTCTCAACAAAAAATGTAAATGTTGATATTTTAATCAAGAAAAGATGTTCATATTGAATCAAAAACTATGAAATTGAACCAGAAAAGAAGATTTTTCACAAAATTAGTTGAATCCCCAACCAAAACAGATTAATATACATTAATATTCATAACAGATTCATTTCAATGAAAGCGGTCCACTTTTTATACCAAAAAAAAATGAGATTAGTATCAAGAGAGATGATCTTTCAAACCAAAAAGGCGAATGTTCAACAGGAATTAAATTTTCAACCAAGAAAGATTTTTCAATCAATAAAGAAACTAAAATTCATCCAAAATGTTAAGTTTTCAAGCAAACAAAAAAAAAGAATTTTCTACAAAACAGTTGAAGTTTCAACTCAAAAATATGAATTTTCTACAAAAAAGTTTATTTTCAACGAAGCACTTAAATTTTCAATAAAATAGTTAGATTTTCCGCGAAAAAGTAAAATTTTGAGTTGAAAAAATAATAATTTGCAGCAAAAAAAAAACGAATTTTCAACCTAAAAAGATGCATTTTCATCAAAAAATGTAATAGTTGATATATCAAACAAAAGAGATTTTATTTTTAAATAAAAAACAGTTGAATTTAACCAAAACAGATCGATGTTCAACAAAAGACTTGAATTTTCAGTCAAATAGTCGAATATTCAACTAGAAAAGATAAATTTTTAACCAAAAATGAAACAGTCGATCATCTTTAACCAGACAGTTGTATTTACTTTTTAAAAGATTACATTTCTACAAAAAAGGGTCATTTTAAAACCAAATGAGGAATACTAAAAAAAAACAGTTGATTTAAAAAAAATTTTTAGTCAAGGAAACAAATGTTTCAATTAAATGTTGAATTTTCAAGCCAGAAGACGAATTTTCAACAAAACAGTTGAATTTGCAATCAAAAGGGATGACCTCATGAAAAATATCAATTTTTAAACATACTGTTGCAGTTTTATTAAAAAAACATTTCATATAAAAAAAGGACAAATTTTTAACAAAATACATCATTTTTAAACCAAATAGTTAAATTTTCAACCAAATAGTTGAATTTTCAACTATCTTTTTTTTCTTATTGGGCTCTATTAATTCAGTTCGCCTTTAAATAGAAAAACGAGATAAAGGAAAAAGACTGCGATAGATAACTAGAAAATCTGATAATTTACAGACCAAAGAATAATAGATTCAATAAACATTAAAGTTTATTTTGCATACTTTAAAAATTTTAGGTTAGAAAACTGGAAATTTAACTCCGAAAATAAAGGAAGTTTTCTATTGCACATGTTTTGATTTCGAACTACACACTTGTAAATTCAGACTCCACAATATGTGTCGGACTGCGCAACATTTTAGGTCCTGAAGAAATTTAAAAATTGCACGTTCGTAAAACTAAATACTTATTGTTATTAACAGATTTTATTTTCTAAAACTAACTCCACTAAGCTTCCAACCGAATATTTTGGGTACAGTCGTTGCAGCTCTCTTCTAAGGTCTTGATACCTTTCCTCCTTTTCTTTCTCCTTGGC
>JAABKJ010006353.1:0-22054 GCA_011634705.1 Andricus grossulariae | reverse complement strand
AATAAGTAACACGAGAATTCTAGATCAATCTAAAATATCTATACCTTAAACCTATATACCTATCTACCCTTCACCTAAATACCCATCCACACATCACTACTTTCCAACCGAGCAATTTACGCCAACTCCGAAAGGGATACGGCTTAATGATATAATAATAATAAATAAATTTTTATTATTTGGTTGAATATAAATATATTAGCAAATAAATATTACTTATAATTTACAATACAAAATTTTCAAGAATTTAAAAAATTTTTAAAGTGTTCAAATAATTTCAATTATTTTATTTTCAATATTTAAATTATTAACATTATTAAAATTAAATCAAAAATTAAATTATTTTGTTTAAAATTCCAGCATTTGTTTCGAAATGCATCTTTGTGGTTTACAAATTCACCTATTTCGCTAAAGTCATCGTTTTTGGTAAAAAAAAATAAACTATTTTGGTTCAAATTCGCCTCTTTTGCTTGAAAATTCAACTATTTGATTGTTAATGCATCTGTTCGGTTAACAATTTTTATTTTTTTTTATAATTGACAGTTCATCTCTTTTGGTGGTAGATCATTTTTGGTTGAAATTTCAACAATTATCTTGAAAGTCCCCCTATTTCCCCTGATTTAAGAGAATTTTATGCTACATTGCTTTCCGAAGGGGCGGGGGTAAAAACAAAACTACGGTTTTCAACGAGAGGCTTTGATATGAAGGTAAAATGTAGCGCAAAATTGGTAAGGTACATCGCACAAACGTAGAAAGATTACTGAAATACATTTTACGCATATTAAGAAAGTCAAAACTTACCTACATTGAATAAATTTAGAAAAAATTATGAAACACATTTTACGTATACTAAGGGAGTGAATCAAACTCAAAATACATAAATTTTAATTCATAATAAAGCACTGTGGTGGCGCCACGAACTAATGTAGAAAACCATATAGAAAAATGACTGAAATAGATTTTATGCCGTGTATTGAGAAAGCTAATCATAACTTACACACACATAAATTAAATAAATTTATAAAAATGAATGAAATGCATTTTACGTATTGTGCAAAATGATAATTCAGTAAAGAATATTATTCATTTGACTTAAATATTGCGTATCTCACTTTTTTACTTCTGTAGATTTTAATTTTTAATTAAGAGGTTACCCTTTGAGTTCAAAAAATGGCCGCTGTCACAATTACTACCAATGGCGGTTAGCTGTTTTTATATGAAGGATTATCCAATCAGAAAATTAATGACTCGATACAGTTCTTATCAATGTCAACTCTAATAACATTAGAATTAAAATCTCTATTTATGTGCCAGAGTCGTTAGGAACACTTGGCTTCGTTCCAATTAAAAGTTTCCTTCGATAAACCAACCTCCCTTTCAAACCTCGCACAATCCAGTCGAACTTCTCAGTACGTGCATCTTAAAAATATAACGTTCTATTGAAATTTTTTTTCTTTCATTTTTAAATTCCCTTTTAAAATAGAGAATACGATAAACACCATTTTTATTCTTATAAAGTAGAAGGACCTATGATAATAATATAAGTATAGTGAAGTATATAAGAACCATATATTAGAAGTGTAGTAGTTTCGTATCCAATTTTTCTGTAAGAATAACGATAAGGTATTTTGAATTCAAGGAATCCAGAGGTTTCAATATAATTAATTCTCTAAAATATACTGATGTGGTTAGTGGTTAGTCACTATCTCTTGCAAAAGATCTTGGATCTTGTTCTTGAGTGATCTTAATTTAGAGTCAAGTTCATGCAGAGGACTCAATTTATCGACGGAAATGTCTCATTTCTCAGCGTATTTCAATTTTTCTTATTACCCAATAGTGTCGCGTTATTTATCGTAATTTTATACAAAATGGATAGGGATTATTTCAGATTCCATCAGCGTACCTACTCATAAACAGCTATTATTTTGTTTTTTACGGAACTTCCTGAATTTTAAAAAGTAATCATTTTTTATCCTTATTAACTCCTTATTTTTTAAATATAAAACACCGCGGTATTTAGATTGGAATTCATATTTTCTTTTTCTCTTTCCAGATGTGGAATGAACGGATCTTCATCTGGAGGCCCGGCATCCAATGGGTAAGTTTTACATTTATAAATTTTAGTGATCGTAAATTGTTTTCCAAGGTACAAAAATGTGTGTATATATTTATCTACGTGGATAATTAGAAATATAAAAATATATCAGATTTCAAGGCCCGAAATGCTCGCTAAACAGGGGAAATAAGGTGATTTTTCACGAAACTAGCGGAATGATAGGGGAATACATTCTTCTGAATAATATTATTGTAGATACCGTACTGAATTCAATATGAAAAGCGGAGAAGACGATTTTTTCAAAGACACTTGCATTTTCAACAAAAAAGTTGGTTTTCAGCTAAGGATGATGAATTCCACCCAAAAGCACGCATTTATAACAAAACATTAGAATTTTCGACGAGAAAAAAAATATGATTTTAACTAAATAGTTGAATTTTGAACAAAATAATTACATTTTTAATAAAATATTTGGATGTTTAACCAGTTGAATTTTCGACGAAAAAAAATGACATTGATAGCCGAGATTTTAATTTACTAATATGAATTCTTAACCGAAAATATGAATTTTCAACAAAAGAGTTCATTTTTAACCAAACAGTTTAATTTTCTACCAAATTGTTGAATTTTCAAGCCAAAAAAACTAATTTTCTATCAAACAGTTGAATTTTCAATAAAAAAATATGAAGTTTTCACAAAAAAAAGTTAACTTACAACCAAATATTCGAATTTTCTACTGAAATGGTGAATGTTCAACAACAAAAATCCATTTTTTTCAGTCTACATAGTTCAATTTTAAACCAAGTAGTTGATATTTCAACAAAAAATATTACGAATTTTTAACAGAATAAATGAAATTTTAAATAAATAGTTGAATTTTCAATTAGAAATGATCAATTTTCAACTGAAAATGTCAATTTAACTAAAATTATGCATCTGCAAGGAAAGAGTTCAACAGTCAACAAAATAGTTGAACTTTCAACTCAAAAGATAAATGCACAATTAATTATTTATTATTCATTTTGTTGTTGTTAAATAGTCATCATTTTAATTGGAAGTTTATCTATATTTGGTTGAAAAATGAGCTATTTATTTTGAAAATTCGTGTTTTCTTTAGCTAAATATTAATTTTTTTTCAAACTGTAAACGTAACTATTCCAGTAAAATATTCCATCATTTTAGTTAAAAATCCATTTCTTTAGTTGAACAATAATTTTTTTATCTGAGATATGAATTATTGAATTGTTGGTTCAAAAATTATATTCTTCAGTTACAAATTTGTTTTTTTTTTGTTTGTTAAAAGAAATTAATCTTCTTGGTTTTACCTATAGGTAAAACCAAGTGAATTTGAAGTTTGAATTCTTATTTGATGGAATTTAGAGACAAATTCAAGAAATCATTAATTATGTTCTTCGTATTATTTAATTATGTAATTAATCGATGGTGCTAATATATTTAAAGATATATTATTATATAATTTGTCAGTGCTTTCTAAATTAAGCATATTAATTAAATTTCTAGAAACTGGAAAAAACATTATTTATAATAAACTCGCAAAACTGTATGCATATTCCGAGTCAATTATTTAAAAAAAAATGCGAAATATTTTAATGGCTCCGTACTTGAAAAATTATACCTGGAAAACTTGAGATACTTGGAAAAAACCTGGAATTATCAGGAAATTTTTTTCCAGGATTTGAGTAATTAACTCCTCGTGGAGAACTTATGTAATCAATAAAATACCCAATGATTGGATTACTTAGGAATGATTTTTCTGTAAAAAATCCCTTTTTTCGTGCTATTGCACAGATGTGGTCTCTGAAAGTTTTGTTCACTTTTTCCATCTTGATTGCATCGCTATGAAAGAGAATCGATACCTTTTCGATATGATTAGAGTGACTTTTCCCTAGGCGGGAAAAAGTAACTATAGCGTCTCCTTGAAAAATTCATTTCGGCAAAACCGCGAATGGAATTGGGATAATCCGATAGTCTGTGCCGATTCGTCCCAGGGCTGGATAATCATAAAACATGGGAATACATATAAAAATAAACGGCCATTGGTTATCAAAGAGAGTGGACAGAAGAGTACAGGAATAAGAAACCACAGAAAAAGAAACCACAAAATTCTATATGGTTATACTATATGTATATACTATATAGTATATACCAATGACCGCCCCGTCGGTGATTTCACCACCTTTTTCCCTCCAGTTGACTGTAAGTTTCCGCCCGGAGAAATCACAATGTCCGTTCCAAAAGAATATACAGAAAAAGGAACCGAAATATCGGATCGTTTTCTCGCTTTCTAAATGCCAGGTTCTCTCGACACGGATTTTAAAATCATTTTAAAATAGAGAGGAAATTCAAAAGTAGACCTAATGAGATTAGCAGATTAGAGAGGACATTTTAAGAAAAAATTCTCATGAGAGTTTTGACAGAAAAGGCCGATCACGATTAACAAATCATTTCTTTTTTGTCAATTGTTTAATGCAAGCATCAATCAATTCTTTTTATTTTTTTTTGTTTTATATTAAAAAGCGCATGGCGCCATTTTCGATTATTTCTCGAACCATCTTGAAATTACTCGAAACAATTCGTAACTATTGTTGTCCGGAAACTTGTATATTAAAAAGCGCATGGCGCCATTTTCGATTATTTCTCGAACCATCTCGAAATTACTCCAAACAATTTGTAACTATTGTTGTCCGGAAACTCGTACTTATGTTTGGTTGGAGCTGTCGTTCTTTTTCCCCGTTTAAAATAAAAATTCTAAAAATTTCAGGTTTATGAGAAATTTAAGGTTATTTAAATAACATATTCAATAGTAAATAATCAATGGAACAAAGTTGTTCAGCACTTTGATATACAAAGTGTAATGTGTAGATTTTTGAAGATTTCAAAAATAAAGAAACTCTTTAAGGATTTTTAAAGTTTTTAAAATAATAAAAAATTTGTTTTTTTAAATTCCTTGGAAAATGTAAATTGATTTTTTATTTGAAAAAATTAATTTAAGGAGAAAACTGTCTAAGATTTCAAAACATTTTTAAAAAGTTAAAAAAATGTGCATTTTTGAATATTTAGAACTAAAAATTTTGAAGCTTCCTAAGGATTTTAAAAGGTTTCATGATAATTAAAAAATTTTCATAAATTCATGGTAAAATTTAAACTGATATTTTATTTTGAAAAATTAATTTCAATAGAATATTTAAAAAGATTTTTAAAATTTCAAAAATTTTCACAACAGAATCTGGGAGATTTGAAGGCAATTTTTGTAATTTTGCAGAATTAAAAAAAAAATGGAATAATTCAAATAATTCTAAAAGACATTCAGAAGGTTAAAAAGTTTTGGAAATGGTTAAAAAAATTTGAAAATATTTCTGAAAATTACAAAAAAAAAATGTAAATTTTTGAAGATTTCGAAAAAATTTCGAAGCTTTTTAAGAAGTTTAAAAGAAAAGGAAATTAAAAAAATCTTGAAAAATAAATTTTTAAAGAAAATTTAAACAGATTTCCAAACATTCCAAAAGATTTCTACAAATGTCGAAAAAGATCTGGAAGATTTAAGGGCAATTTTTTGTTTAATTTTGAAAGATTTTTCAAGATTTTAAGAATAATTCGAGTCAGTTCGAAACATGTTTGTTTTCACAACTTTCAAAAGTCCTAAATATATTTAAAACTGACTCGAATTTTTCCTAAAATCTTGCAAAATCCTGTAAAATAAAAAAATTATAGTTTTTCGACATAACCGTAATCTTCAAAAATCTTTTTGGATTGTTTCAAGAATCTTACGAAAATTATATTTCTATAACCTTACAAACAAATGAGCAAATAAACATAATAAAAAAAAGATTTATTCAAAATTTTTATTTTGTATTTAAACGCATTTATCTCCTTAAATTATAATTTGGGTGAATTATTATTTTTCTTGGCTGACACACCTTTTTTGGTTTAAAATTAAACTATTTGGTTGAAAATTCGTCTTTTTGGTATGAAAATCAAACTGTTTTGGTTGAGAATTTCACTATTTTATTGAAAATTCGTCTTTTTCGGTTAAAAATGCAACTGATTGAAAATTATTTTCTTTTGGTAAAAGATTCAACTACTTTGTTAAAAATTCATTTTTTATTAAAGATTTATCATTTTAGTTAAAAGTTGATCTCTTTGAAAATTCGTTGAAAATTCGGCTGTTTTTTTTTTTTTTTTGACAAATTTCATCCATTTTGTTAAAAATTAATATTTTCGTGTTAAAAAAATTGAACTGTTTTGTAGATAATTTGTCTCTCTTTGAAAAAACTTGATCTTTTTTAGTTTAAAATGCATCTGCTAAAAATTATTTTTTATTGTTGTTAAGGATTCAGCTATTTCGTTACAAAGATTTCTTTTTCGGCATGAATTTAACTATATTTATTTAAAATTATTATCTTTTTTGGTTGAAATATCATTTATGTTATGTGAATAATATTAAATAATTTGATAATAATAATCAATGGTACAAAGGTCTTCAACACTTCGAAATAAAAAGTTTAATGTTTTCCGTTTAAGAAATATAACATAGAATTCAAGTATCTGTTAATTGCTAAAGTTTTCATAATTTTTTAGTTAAGAATATTTTAAACACATTACAATTTCACAGCAAATCAGAATTTTTTAAAATTCATTTCAAATTTTTGATTTCAAAATTTTTTTATTGTTGATCCACAAAATGAAACACCTCTTTAAAGATTTCCAAAAACTTGCATGCGCGCGCGTAACGCGCTTTTGCTACTTGTTTTATTAAAAAACGCATGGCGCTATTTTCGATTATTTCTCGAACCTTCTCGAAATTACTCGAAACAATTTTAAACTATTGTTGTCGGGAAACCCGCGTTCATGATTGGATGAAGCTGTCGTTCCTTTTTCCCGTTTAAATAAAAAGTCTGAAAACTTCAGGTTTATGAGGAATGTAGGCTTATCTAAATAATATATTCAATAATAATAATAATAATAATAATAATAATCAATGTAACAAAGATGCCCAGCATTTTAATATACAAAATACAATGTGTAGATTTTTGAAGATTTCTAAAAAAAAGACATTTAAAATTCGTTCTTTAAATTTCGAAAAAGAATATGGACGATTTTAAGGTAAAAATGTTCAGTTTATCAAGGTTACAAAGTTTTATAAAAAAATTGATCAACTTTCGCAGACATTTCAAAGAAGTTGGAAAAAACGTACATTTTTGAATATTTGGAAATGAAAAATTTAAAGCTTCTTAAAGATTTTGAAAGGTTTCACGATCGTAAAAATTTCTTAATATTCCTGGGAAAATTTAAACTGATTTTTTATTTTGAAAAATAAATTTTAAAAGAAAATGGACAAAGACTTCAAAATATTTTTAATGTTTCTTAAAATTTTTTAAAAGAATATAGGCGATTTTAAAGCCAAATTTTTCGATTAGCAAGGTTACAAAGTTTTATAAAAAAATTTGTGCTGAGTTTAAAACATATTTAGAAGTTTCAAAAAGATTCTAAATTAACTTGAAACTTAAAAAATTTTTAAGAAGATAAAAATGTACATTTTTGAATATTTTGAAATCAAAATTTTAAAACTTTTATGCATTTATAAAAGTTTCACGATAATAATGAAAAATGTCTTGAAATTCATGGGATGATTTGAACTGATTTTTTATTTTGAAAAATTAATTTAAGAGAATATTTGAAAAGAGTTTAAAACATTATAAAAGATTTTCAAAATCATTAAAACGAAATCTGGAATATTTTAAGGCAATTTTTTAAAATTTTGAGAATTTTAAGAATATTTTTGCAAAAATTTATATAACTTTAAAAGGTATTTAGAAGGTTTAAAAGTTTTTGAAATGGTTAAAAAATAATTTCAAATTTGAAAAGACTTACAAAAATTTTTAACGCAATATAAATGTTGGAAGTTTTTTAAACATTTCAAAAGGTGTATACGAAAATGTCGAAAAAATTCGAAAAGATTTAAGGGCAGTTTCTTTAATCTTGAGAGATTTTTCAAAATTTTAGGAATAATTCGAGACAGTTTAGAATATATTTTTTCCAAAAGTCCTAATTATCTTTTAAACTGACTCGAATTTTTCCTAAGATTTGTCAAAATCGTGTAAAACAAACAAATTATACTTTGTCTTTTCGAAGTTTGAAAGGCTCCAATAAAATAAAATTAAAAAATTTTTGGATGATTCAAGCTTAATTTTTGTTTTAATTTTCAAAGATTTTTCACAGTTTTAGGAATAATTTTACAAAATCTTGTAAAATAAAAAATCTACTTTTTCGAAATATCTCAAATCTTCAAAAATCTTTCTTAATTTCCTCAAGAATCTTATGAAAAACAAATATTTCTATAACCTTGAAAATAAAATAAAAAATCATTTATCTCCTCAAATTATAATTTGGGTGAATTTTTTTTCTTTCTTTATAAACTCGATTAAAATTAAAAACTACATTTCCAATATTTAAACTGACCTATAAAGTTTATACACTATACTCTGTTCAAAATAAAATATTTTAGCAAATTAGCGATTCAATATTCTCAATTTTTATAGATGTTTAAAAATTAGAAAGCTTCAGTTCAACAATTTTTAATAATAATGTTAAATTGATTTCAATTTTTTGTGACCCTAAAGCCAATTTTACCATCAACATCCAAATATTATTTAATAATAATTTTCAAAGGTTAAGGTGATTTCTTTTAGTTATAATTAATAAGATATCTCAAAAGCATTTTTTTCTCTACTATTTCAATTGAATATAAAATTACTCAAATAAAGTAAGTAAAACGTTAGTTGTGATTTTAGCAAAAATTTATTTTTCAAAATATGTCTTATTTAATTTTAAGGAATTTATAAAAAAAATGTTTTGTCCTCTATAAATTGAACTGAAAATCTTAAGGTAATTTACCAGGTTTTTTTAGAAACTTTGAAATTATTAAACTTTAATTACACTTTATAGTTTGGTTTTTTGAACATTCCTAAGCTATTGGATAAATTATTTGAAAATTTTCACCAGGAATCCAAAATAAAATTTGTATATCTACCTTGGATATTTCCATTGCAAGTTCGAATGATTAATGTTCGTTTACAATAATTTTTAATATCTCTTGCTTTTTTATCCAAAAAAATTAATTTGTAACAAAAGAGTTTAAATTTTAACCAATTCCAACCAAAAACTATCAGTTTTCAACCAAAAATATAATACCTTAATTTTCAGTTAAAAAAATTAATTTCAAACAAAAAAAAAAGAATTTTCAACAAAATAGTTAATTGAAGTAATATAAAGCTACATTAAAAAAAAAGAATCATTGTTATTCAATTTTATATTGCAATCTAAAAAAAATTGAGCACCCTCTCCGAAAAATTCCCTGACGTAAAAAAAATCCCTCATATTTCCAGGTTTTTCCAGGTTTTCTAGGTATGGTAGTCACACTGTTATAAGAGACCAGAAATAAAATGTTTTAGTGTAAAGACGTTGTTTCTTTCTGAAAATTACAAAGTTTTATAAAAAATTCGAGTAAGTTTAAGACACATTTAAAAGTTTTAAACAGATTTTAAATTAATTTAAAAGTTGAAAACATTTCAAAAAAGTTTTAAAACATATTCTTTTTTAAATATTTGGAAGTTAAAATTGTGAAGCTTATGGAGGATTTTGAAAGGGTTCACGATAATAAAAAATTTTTCTTAAAATTCATGGCAAAATTTAAATTTATTTTTTATTTTGAAAAATTAATTTTGAGAGAATATTCAAAAAGATTTCAAAAGATTTCCAAAATTGTTGTAACAATCTGGAAGATTTAAAAGCATTTGTTTTAAGTTTTCAGAATTTTAAGAGCAATTTTGGAAAAATTCAAATAATTTAAAAAGATACTTAGAAGTTTCAAAATTGTTGGCAATGATTAAAAAACTAGTTTGAAATTTTTAAAGATTTCCAAACATTTTAAACATATACATGAATTTTTAAAATGAATAAGAAGAATAAGAAGAAAATTTAAAAAGGTATCAAAACATTTCAAAAAATGTCTAAAAATGTAGAAAATATCTGGAAGATTAAAGAGTTATTTTTATAATTTATTTATTTTATATTATATATTGTTTTGTCAACATTTTAGGAATAGTTTGAGTTAGTTTAAAAGCTATTTATCTTCTAAGCTTCTAAAATTCTTAAAGATCTTTTAAACTGACTCGAATTTTTTCTAAAGTTTTGCAAAATCCTGAAAAATAATACATTTAAAAAAAAGACCAGTCTGAAATCTTTGGAATTTTTTTTTAAATTATTCCAAGAATCTTAGGAAAGTTATATATTTATATAACCTTAAAAAGAAATGAAAAAATAAACTTAAAAAAGAAATGTTTATTCGAAATTTGTATTTTAAATTCAAAATTATTTATCCCATAAAATTATAATTAGGGTGAATTTTTTTTTCATTCATGGCTGAAAAATCTTTTTTCGTTAAAAATTGAACTATATGGTTGAAAATTCATATTTTCGTGTTCAAAAATTCAACTGCTTTGTAGAAAAGTCGCCTCTTTTTAAAAAAATGTCATCTTTTTTGGTTAAAAGTACAACTGCTAAAAGCGATTTTTTTTTGGTTTAGGGTTCAGCTATTTTGTTGAACATGTGTTTTTGTTTAATAAATTCTACTGTTTTTTATTTAAATATAAAACCATTTTCCAAATTCGTTGTCAAGGAGATTTTTTTTTGTTCCATGATGTCTTCGCATCGAATAGGTTATCTTAATTTAAACAAAACATTCTGTAAGACCCGTCTGTCAGTCCCGTTATCTAAAACATGAAAATTTAGTGGTGGAAATAAGAGGAATATTTAACAAAAATTGAAAATGATCTGGAAATAGGAATGTCGGAATAATGTATCCTAGAAAGTCGTCCAATAGGTACGAGACGAAAGATAAACTTATCTCGTTGTGTGAATTATCCACCATTTCCGTTCGGCCATTCCTCTGACCCTCCTCAAATCGTTCCCATTGATAAGATTCTACTAGGACCTATGCTAGGCGTTTCTTGACAAAGACTAGAACTTTCAATGCCATCTTTGAAACTAGCCCCAACCCCCTTTAGATAACCGGATTCCTTTTATTTTTCCTCTCCCTGACCCTTTTAAAGTTCCCGTTCGCCTCGATTGATAATCAAATTCCTCAAGGAGCGGGAAGAAATTCTCCCATCATCCGGCGCCACATATTCAACCTCACGTCTGACTTTTGTACATTCTGAAGACGTTATTCATCGGCTTCTTCTAAAGAGAAATTATACAATTGGATTAAAATGAAACTCTGTAAAAGATTAGAGTTCTATGTAAACCTTATATGAACTACTTATATCGTAGAAATGTAACATTGTATAGTTTGGAATCAGATTTTTATAAGATGCAGGCCTCGGACTTTAGATATCAAAAATAGTGTAAGTAGTGTCACAAATTTGAAAAAATAGTGACGAAATAGTAGATGTGATTAGAGTAAAGAGTATATGGATCTTACTATGGGATTATCAGTTGAGCAAAAGAGGGAGTTTTTTACGGACAGGATGGGTGGTGGGGAATGTCAGGAACTAAATGCATGCTCGAGTAAATTTGCGGAGTAAATATTGCGCGAGAAGTAAACCCTTTTTGTAGGCTTCCGTCACGATCTCAAAATGGACCGCTCGCTCAAGCACCAGTCAAAACAGCCGATCTGCTCATTGCATCCTATCTCGGTTGCAGACTTTTCAACTTTAGCACAAAACTTCACCGCGCAATGCTGCTCGAGCGTGCGGTTCATTTTGAGAGCGTTACGGAAGCTTACAAAAAGGTTTAATTCTCGCACTATATTTACTCCGCAAATACTCGGAGGCGACTGTTCGAGCATGCATTTGGTTTCTGGCATCCCCCACCACCCATTCTGCTCGTGAATCCCTCTATTGCTCCGTCTGCGCCATAGAAAGTCAGTCCTACTACTTATGGAACTGTGAGAGCGTGACGGAAGCCTACAAAAAGGTTTACTTCTCGCGCTATATTTACTCCGAAAATGTTCGGAGGCGACTTTTCGAGCATGTATTTGTTCCCTGGCATACCCCACCACTAATTCTGCTCATAAATCCCACTATTGCTCCGTCTGCGCTATAGAAAGTCAGTCCTACTACTTATGGAACTGTGAGAGCGTGACGGAAGCCTACAAAAAGGTTTACTTCTCGAGCTATATTTACTCCGCAAATGCTCGGAGGTGACTTTTCGAGCATGAATTTGATTCCTGGCATCCCCCGCGATCAATTCTGCCCGTAAATCCCTCTATTGCTCCGTCTGCGCTATAGAAAGTCAGTCATACTACTTATGGAACTTTGAGAGCGTGGCGGAAGCCTGAAAAAAGGGTTTACTTCTTGCGAGATATTTACTCCGCAAATGCAGGTATGCAAAAGTAAAATAATTCATTAACAGCGCCAATTAAAATAAAAAAGGACTTTTTTATAAAAGGAGGCCTGCGAGACCACTAAAATTAACGAAAAATGTATTTGATCTTAAAGAATGACGTATTGTTTTTTTGATTGAAGAAGTTATTTCTTTAATACACCTTATGTAATTTAAAGAAATATTGGTTTGACTCAAAGAAATTACTGTAACCGGAATTAAAGAAATAATTTCCTTAAAGTAAATATTTGTTTAGATTGAAGATTTTTTTTCGGAATAAAACAAATTTTCTTTCGGTTAATTAAAGATGGGCAGCCAAAATATTTTTTTTATTCAAATCAAATTTTTTTTACTAAAAATAAGATTCATGCTAATTTTTTTATAATACACGCAATAGTTTTGATCATTTGTCTCTTGGTTTTGTCGATATTTCGAAAAAGTGTGAAATGGGTCGTAAAATCGGAAACGCATGAGAGTACAAGGAAAATGACTGTCGTATACAACAGGACGATAAATTGTGGAAACATATTGGCCGTCCATGATCATCTGGAAAGTCAATTATGAGAATGGAACTCGATTACATTGACAGTCATTATTTTGCTGTAAAATTCTATCTGATAACGTTTTCCGCTCTTTGATGTATGCTCGCTATACAATGAATATTAAATGAAAATGTTCGATAAATTAAATTGTTACGTTATTTCTATAAATTGATTTTCTTGAGACTTAATGGACTTTTTCAGTGTGTAAAAAGTTAAAGTTTATAAAATTGTCAATTAGAAATTATAATTTTTTAGGTACAGATTAAAAATTGCTTCATAGCCCAAAAATACTCTCAAAACCGGGGAAATAGGGTGATTTTTTAACGAAAATGGAGGAATGCATTATTTTGAATAAAATTAGATTATAGGTACCATATAAGATTCAATATGAAACGCTTTTCTACCAAAACATCAATTTTCGATCGAGGGGGATGAATTTTTTACTAAACAGTTGAATTTTGGAAAAAAACATGACTTTTTAAACAAATCGTTGAATTTTCAAACTAAAAAGATGAATGTTTAATCACATAGTTGAATTAAAAAAATATATATATCAACGAAAAATGTGCATTTACAACCAAATATTTGAACTTTCAAGCGAAAGGGACGAATTTTCAACAAAATAGTTTAATTTTTACCCCAATAGTCAAATTTTTAACAAAATAATTTAATTTTCAACCAAAATGATGAATGTTAAACAAAATTTAATTTTAAATTAAAAACATATGAATTCTCAACGAAAAATGTAATACTTGATTTTTCAACAAAATAGTCGACTCCTCAACCAAAAAAGATCAAATGTGTACAAAAAAAATCAATTTTTAATCAAAGAACATTTTTAATTCAAGAGAGAAAAAAACGTTAACCAAACTGTTCATTTTTTAAACAAAAAAGGGGAATTCTTAACAAAAGAATTCAATTTTCTACCCAAAAATATGAATTTTCAAAAAAAAAAGTCATTTTTCATCTGAAAACGAGCAATTTTCAACCAAAAATAGAATAGTTGAATTTGCAGTTGAAAAAATTTATTTTCAGCCAAAATAAAAAAGAATTTTCATTGAAAAAATTCAATTTTAAACCATAGAAATCTGAACCTAATAGTTGAATTTTCAACCAAAAGTGCAATAGCTATAAATTTTCAGTTGGCAAATTAATTTTAAAAATTAATGTTTAACAAAATATATCAATGTTTAACCAGTAAAATGAAAGTCTAACACAGTAGTTGAACTTTCAACCAAAAAAGATGAATTTCCAATTAAAAATTTAATAGTTTAATTTGCAACTAAAAGCGATGAATTTTCAACAAAAAATGAAACAGTTAAATTTTCAGTTGAAAAAATTAATTTTGAAAAAAAACGAATTTTCCTCAAAATAATTAAATATTTTTAACGAAGAAAGATGAATTTTCAACGAAAAAATAATTAGTTAAATTTTGAATTAAAAACGACCAATACAAATAACAAAAATAAAATATAATAAAAAAAATTAAACAAGTAAAATTAAACCAAGTTTTTTCATTTTCAGTTAACAAAATTAATTTTTAACGAAAGAAAAAATGAGTTCAACATAATAGTTATATTAGGGATCCTACGAAAGTATCATAAATTTTGAATAAAGACTTGCAGCTTGGTAACCTGCTCTCAAAAAATAAATGGTAAAAAATTTCTTGTTTACACAGTTTTTTCATTTCTTGAGTTTCAATTTTTTCGATATTAATCAATCATTTTAAAAGAGATCATTCCTATTTAATTCACCCCTGTTTTCGAAAAAAATTCGTAACACCTTGGTAAATAGGAGAAGAATTTTTTGGGGTATATACTTGCAAACTTTCCAGTGACAAAAATGCTCTAGGAATAAAATCGCTAAGACCCAGGAACCGAAATTGTAAATATAGCGAATTAAAAAATGTTCGATTTTGATATTTTATCAAATTATTTTTATAAGTTGCAGTTTAAATCTTTTTCTGAGCATGTGTAGGATTTTTTTAGCATATAAGTAAATTAAGAAAGAGATAGAAAAAAAAATGTGTTGAACTTAAAATTATAGCAAATTTTAAAAATCGGGCATTTGCTATTTAATAGAATTAGATTATTCACTTGTGGGTTTTAAATTTTTCGAGCATGTGCGGAATTTTTAAACATAAAACTACTCTAGAAAAAATTTCGAAAATAGTTTTATTACATATCAAATTACAAATTTTAAAAATGTACTGTAATTCTAATTTTAACCACTGGGCTTTATCGATTTTTTTCCAGTGTATTTCTATGATTCAAAAGTATAAAGATGCTCAGAAAAATGTTTAAGCCACAAGTTATACGTATCATTTAATTAAAAGACAAAATAAAAATTGTAAACATTCGTAGTATATTTTTGTCACTGAACATTTTTCAAGTATCCGAAAAAATACTTTTCTCATTTACAAAGGTGTCAAGAACTTTTTCCGAAAACAGGTTTGAATTAAATAGGAATTATCCCTTAAAAATGATTGATCAAAATCAGAAAATAATTGGAAAGACTTTTTTAACCTCCAGGTATGTAAAAAAAAATTGAAACATTTTTTTAGCGCGGGTTCAAATTAATTATAGGGGAAACCTTCCTAAAGTGGATAATGCAACTTAAAGTGAATAATAATTAATTAAGAGCACAAATAAAAGAAAAATAATTAATTTTAATTTATGAACACGCATAGTGTCTAAACTATTATTTAAATAAAATTAATTATTTTACATATATTGGTATTTTTAATTAATGATTATTATTCATTGTAGGTTGCATTGTCCACTATGGGAGGTTTCCCCTACTATTTAGGATCCCAATATGCTACTTGTTCGCGTCGTAGTGATTCCGAATTCCAGAATTTTTTATTTTCGACCCACCCTTTTATATATCAAAGCCCTTAATCTAGAATCTCTCATTTTCATAGGAAAACTGGCTTCAACAAAGAATAATAATTTTCCCAAAACCGAAAGGCAGCTCTAAATCCAACAAATAAATTCTCATCTAAATTGCCGAATCAGCTGAACCCTACCCCGAATTCTCTCTTTTCTCAAGAAAAGAAAACTTCCCTCTGCCTAAATAAAGTTGATATACCGAAGACATTTCTCTGAACGGTCCAGCAGCGGAAAATTGCAGCCGTTCTCCAGGAGCGTAAAGGGAAGTGCTCTGCTTCTATATAGGTCAAACTGCTCAGGATTCGATCCCATTGATCAGCCTCAGTGTCTCAAGACTCCCCAAATCGAGGGCTTCAGTTTCACCCCCAAACGAGATTAGGGTCATTTACCACTTTCTTCCTCGTCGAAGGACATGTCCTATCTAATGGCGTTACATTTGCTTCTGAGTCTAAAGGTCGAAATTGCCAGTGCAAGACAAAGAGGGAAATATCGAGATTGGCCGGAAAGTTTAGGGTGGGTTGAGTATGACGTTGGTATGCCTTGCATGTCGGTACAGAGGGTACCGCATTGATCGGTCGACTGAAGAAAAGCTTCACTCTGATTGGCCAACTCTCCCTCCTCTATTCTGTGGATCCTTCTCCATCCCTTCACCGAAACGAGGGTTTCTTGGTGGCAAGGGCGGATCCAGAAAATTTTTCAGAGGGGGCGCAAAGTGGGGCAAAAAAATGGGACAACTGAAAAATCCCGAAAAATAACATTCCTGACACTGTAAAATTCTCGATTTGGAAAATTTCCGAATAATAAAATTCCTGAATTGAAATTCCAACTGTTTTGTGAATGCATTTTTTTGAAATTGAAAATTAATCTTTTTTAATGAAAATTTAACTATTCAAATTTTGGATAAAAATGTATTTTTTAATTAAAAAATTAAACTATTTGGTTGAAAATTGAACTATTTGGTTAAAAAAGTATGTATTATGTTAACAATTTATTTTTTGGGTTAAAAAATAATTTTTTAAATTCTTAAAATTTATTTATTTGGGAAAGAATTAAATTTTGTTGTTGAAAATTCATATTTTCGGGTTGAAAATTCAACTGTTTTGTTGAAAATTCGTTCTTTTGGCTTGAAAATTCAACAAAAATAATTGAAAATTCAACTGCTTCGTACAAAATTCGCTTTTCTAAATTGAAATTTACATATTTTATAATTTTTGCATTGTTGGTTAAAAATTGATCTTTTTATACTAAAATTTTAACTATTTGGTTGAAAATTAGTCTTTCTTGATACAAATTAATCTTCTTGGTTGAAAAATTCAACTATGTGTTTAAGATTTTATGTATTTTGTTGAAAATTTGTCTTTTTTGTTAGAAATTCAATTTTTTTAGTTAAAAATTAATCTGTTTTAGTTGAAAATTAAAGAAGCTTGTTGCAAATTCGTATTTTTTGCCTAAATTCAATCGTTTTTTTATTTATAATTAAAAACTTTGTTGTTAAAATATCAACTATCATATTGGAAAATTCCGAATAATAAA
This sequence comes from Andricus grossulariae, assembly GCA_011634705.1. Lineage (NCBI taxonomy): Eukaryota > Metazoa > Arthropoda > Insecta > Hymenoptera > Cynipidae > Andricus > Andricus grossulariae. The sequence goes on along the minus strand of JAABKJ010006353.1, from coordinate 4,628 downwards.
ACTTAACCATTCCAATTTTTGATAAAAATGTATTTTTTTAATTTAAAAATTAAACCTCGAATTCTACTATTTGGTTGAAAATTAAACTATTTGGTTAAAAATGTATGTATTTTGTTAAAAATTTATTTTTTGGGTTAAAAAATTATTTTTTAAATTCAAAATTTATTTATTTGGGAGAGAATTAAATTTTCTTTTTGACAATTCATGAAAATTCAACTGTTTTGTGGAAAATTCGTTCATTTGGCTTGAAAATTCAACAAAATGGTTCAAAATTCCACTGCTTCGTAGAAAATTCGTTTTTTTAAATTGAAAATTATATATTTTCTAATGAAAATTTAACTTTTGCATTGTTGGTCAAAAATTGATCATTTTATACTAAAAGTTTAACTATTTGGTTGAAAATTAGTCTTTCTTGCTAGAAAATTAATCTTCTTGGTTGAAAATTCAACTATTTGCTTAAGGATTTATGTATTTTGTTGAAAATTCGTCTTTTTTCTTAGAAATTCAATTTTTCTGGTTGAAAATTAATTTGTTTTAGTTGAAAATTCAAGAAATGGTTGCAAATTCGGCTTTTTTGCCTAGATTCAATTGTTTTTTTTTTATTTATAATAATTTGTTGTTGTTAAAATATCAGCTATTATATTTTTTTATTGAAAATTTATCTTTTTAGATTGAAAATTCAAATCCTTGGTTGAAAATTGGACTCCTTTTTTTTAATTCATTTTTTGGTTGAAGATTCATAATAATTTTAACATAAAAATCATCTCTTTGTTTGAAAATAGAACTAACTTTGTTCAAACTTTCCTTTTTTGGTGTAAAAATCAATTTTTGAAGCTGAAAATATAACTATTTGATTGAAAATGAACTTTCTTGTTGAAAATTCATATTTTCGGGTTGAAATTTCAACTGTTTTGTGAATGATTTATTTTTTCAAATTAAAAATTAATTTTTTTTTAATGAAAATTTAACCATACCAATTTTTGATAAAAATTTTTTTTTTTATTTAAAAATTAAACCTCGAATTAAGCTATTTGGCTGAAAATTAAAATAGTTGGTTAAAAATGTATGTATTTTGTTAAAAATTCATTTCTTGGGTTAAAAAATAATTTTTTAAATTCAAAATTTATTTATTCGGGAGAGAATAAAATTTGTTTGTTCAAAATTCATATTTTCGGGTTGAAAATTCAACTGTTATGTGGAAAATTCGTTCTTTTGGCTTGAAAATTCAACAAAATGATTCAAAATTCAACTGCTTCATAGAAAATTCGTTTTTCTAAATTAAAGATTATATATTTTCTGATGAAAATTTAACTTTTCCATTGTTGGTTAAAAAGTGATATTTTTATACTGAAAGTTCAACTATTTGGTTGAAAATTCGTCTTTTTTGTTAGAAATTCAATTTTTTTGTTGAAAATTAATTAGTCGAAAATTCAAGAACTTTGTTGTAAATTCGTCTTTTTTGTCTAAATTCAATCGTTTTTTATTTATAATTAAAAACTTTTTTGCTAAGATATCAACTATTATATTTTTTATTGAAAATTTATATTTTTAGATTAAAAATTCAAATCCTTGTTTGGAAATTGGGTTACTTTTTTCAAAATGAATTTTTTAGTTGAAGATTCATAATAATTTTAACATAAAAATCACCTCTTTGGTTGAAAATAGAGCTGCTTTATTGAAACTTTTCTTTTTTGGTGTAAAAATTAATTTTTTGAACTGAAAATATAACTATTTGGTTGAAAATAAACTTTCTTGTTGAAATTTCATATTTTTGGGTTGAAAATTCAACTGTTTTGTTGAAGATTTGTTTTTTTAAATTGAAAATTAATTTTTTAAATTAAAATTTAACTGTTCTATTTTGAGTTAAAAACTGATCTTTTTAGTTTAAAAATTCAACTATTTGGTTGAAAATGTATGTAGTTTGTGAAAAATTCATCTTTTTGGTAGAAAATTAATCTTCTTGGTTGAAAAATGAACCATTTGTTTCAAAATTTGTGTATTTTGTTGAACTTTTCTTTTTGGCGTTAAAAACTAAATTTTTAAATATAAAATGTAACTATTTGATTGAAAATTAACTTTTTAGTTGAAATTTCATATTTTCGTGTAGAAAATGCAACAGTTTTGCATAGAAAATTTATCTTTTTAGTTTAAAAATTCAACTATTTGGTCAAAAAATTATATAATTTATTGAAAAATAATCTTTTTGGGTAAAAAAATCTTCTTGTTTAAAATTCAATTATTTGGTTAAAAATTTATATTTTTTGTTAAGAATTTGTCTTTTTTAGTAGAAAATTAATCTTCTTGGTGGAAAATTGATCTGTTTGGTTGAAAATGTAATTATTTGATTGAAAATTCAACTGTTTCGTCGAAAAATCGTCTGTTTAGCTTCAAAAATCCACTACATTTTTCAAAATTTATGTATTTTTTTAGAGATCGTCTTTTCTGGTAGAAAATTAATTTTCTTGGTTCAAAATTCAGCTTTTTATTGAAAATTCAACTGTTTTGTAGTAAGCTCGTCTTTTTTTTTTAATTCAACATTTTGGTTTTTTTTACTATTTTCTATTACTATTTACTATTTTACTATTAAAAAACAGTTCAATTCAACTGTTTTTTATTTTAAATGTAAATCTTTCCTTGGTTAAAAAATTTCAACTATTAAATTTTTTTGTTTTCAACTCATCTTTTTTGGTTGAAAATTCATACCTACTTGTTTAAAAGATGAAATACTTTGTTAATTCATAAAAACAGTAATCTTTGACCATACCCCCAGCCCGTAAATCTTCTTACTTTATTTTTGTATGACCCCCTAAAAAAATTGACGACAAATATTCAGTCGGAAAAAATTAGGTTAGATAGGTGGTTGGGGGGCCAAATCTTACGGACCCTAACAAAACGGGGTACGCAGTTTAAAATTTCAGCAAAACAAATGGTCAAATTTTAAATTTGGTTTCTTAAATCTCGGGGGGTCGACCGCCCCAATTGCCCCTTTCTGGATCCGCCCTTGCTTGGTGGGGGCTGGACTTGGCTAAGAAAATTGAGGGACAATAAGGGAGGCTGATGCCGAAAGTTGAGAGATAGCAAGAGCAAGAAGAATAGAGAAAGAGAAAGAGGAATAGAGAAAGAAGAATATAGAAAGAGAAAGAAGAATATAGAAAGAGAAAGAGGAATAGAGAAAAAGAAAGGGGAATAGAGACAGAGGGAAAGAATACGAAAAGATGGAGAGATAAAAAGAAAGTTGGAGAGAGAGAAACTTGGAGAGGGAGAAGTACAAAAAGAGAAAAGGAGGGAAGTTATTTTCCTCTTACCCCAGGAGTAGGGTAAGGGGGTATAACGGATAAGGGAAAAGTGGATTGTTGGGTCACTGCAGGAGAGAAAATGGAAAATAGCTGGACCTTTTTGTGTGGGTTGAGGTGGTCCCTAGGTAGAACCACCTATAGGAAAAGATGGAGAAATTGCATTTTATGAGAAACTCCTCCCCAACCCTGAGAAAGTAGCTTCTGGTTCCCGGGCTGCTTCTTTTTCTTCTTATTAGGGTTATTATCTGAATTATGCGAGACTGGGTCCATGTTTAAGGAAAATGAGCAGGATCTAGGAGCAAAGGATTAAGCCACTTCAATTAATTAACTTGTTTAAAATTTTAAAGTTATTAAATTTTCGAGAATTTAAAATCGAGGAATATTTTCAGGGCTGATACGAGTGATAGAATTTAAATTATGTCATGAGCTTTTAATTGAACTAAAGTTAGTAACATACTAAATTTGATTCAGTCAGAAGTGCCTGAATAAAATTTTCAAATCAGTCAATTTGACTCACTGATGAAATCCGTCATTTTAAATGATCCAATCTGTTGAATTTTCAACCAAAAAAAAGGTAAATTTTCGACCGAAGAGATGAACTTTCTTAGCTTGATGAATTTTTAACAAAAAAAATGAAATTTTAACAAAGTAGTTCGACTTTTAACCAAGTAATTAGATTTCCAACGAAAAAAACACATATTGAACAAAATTATCTTTGAAGTAAAAGTGGAATAGTTCAATTTTCAATTAACAAAAATAATTTAAAATAAATTTTTTCGAACAGAATAGTTTAATTTTCACAAAAAAATTAAATTTCAACTAAAATTATAAATTTGTAATAATAAAAATTAATTTTTAACGAAGTAGTTCAACTTAACCAAGTAACTAAATTCTCAACCGAAAAAGATGAATTTTCAACTAAGAAGATTAATTTGCTACCAAAATCGACCAATTTTGAACAAAATACAAGAATTTTCAACCAATGAAAAAATGAAACTTGAACAAAATAGTTAAATTTTTCAACGAAACAAATGAATTTTTAACAAAGTATATGACTTTTCAGCAAAATAGTTGAAATATTCAACTAAAAAAGACCAATTTTCATTAAAAAATGGAATAGTTAATTTTTTAGCTATACAAAAATTAATTTTCAAAAAAAAATCAACAAAATAGTTGAATTTACAGTTAAGAAATATTAATTTTCAATAAAAACTATTTAAAAATTACAAACAATCCGGAAGTAGTAGTTAAATAGTAATAGATTTGATACTTTCACGATGATTCATGATGATAAATTTAAATTTAAAGCTTTTTCGGGTTTCAATCGTGTGC
>JAABKJ010006352.1:0-22054 GCA_011634705.1 Andricus grossulariae | reverse complement strand
TCAGAAAAAAGAATTCTTCCTCTGATCTCTCTAGTAGCTCAGTGGTTAGAGCACCTGACCGGAAATCAGTTGACCTGCTGTTCAAATCCCAGCGGAGTGAAAGGAGAAGATCTTTTTTCTGAATAAAATTTAATTGAAATGCTTATTTACTCTCACACATGCTTTGCTACCTGCATATGTTTTCATTGCTTTTGGGAGCCATCCATTGACTCCCTACTCTTTCAGGACTTTCCAAAGCGAATATAAGTTTGAAAATAACTTTGATCTTTCAGGCTCAATACTTATTCCCTATTCCCCTATTTTCCCCTCTTCAAACGAATTCTTTTTCTGCCTGTTTTCAAGAAACTTTCCCTTTTTTCTTTTTCTCGCCTAAATGCTTAATAGAAGCCAACGAGAAAATCCAACTATTTTTAGTTGAAAAGAATACAATTATATTTTAGGTTCGGAATTTATCTCGTTTGGTTAAAAATTCTACTATTTGGTTGAAAATTCATTTATTTCGTTGAAAGTGCAACTATTTTGTTCAAAAGTCATATTTTTTGGTCAAAAGTTCAAATACTTCTTTGAAAGATGAATCACGAGGGTCATCCCAAAAGTAGGTTTCCCTATTTTCTCATAAAAGATCTAAAAGTTAACCGCTTTTAATTATCTTATGATATAATGGGAAAACTTACTTTTGGGATGACCATCGTATTTTCTTAAAAATTCAGTTTTTGGTTAAAGATTTATCTTTACGATTGAAAATTCAACTATTCAATTTTTAGAAAATTAACTTTCTTGGTTAAAAAATAATATTTTGATTTGAATAATGATCTGTTTTATTGAAAATTTATTTCGTTCTGAAAATCCATAATTTTAGTAGAAAATCAATCTCTTTGTTTAAAAATTGAACATTTTTTACATTAAAATTAATTTTTTTGTTGGTTTGGATTTAATTTTTTGTAAACTAAAAATGTAACTGTTCCATTTTCTGTTGTACACAAAATGCCCAAGCGTCAGCTTGAGCTAGAAATTTGTATCAAAACCTTGCACAATGGATATTTTTCATTTGTTACATAATATAGTTTTCAAACGTTTGCAACGTTGTAATATCTCGTTTTTAGTGCGTGAATGCGTCTTTTTGGTAAAAAATTAATCTTCTTGGTTTAAAATATCTATTTATATCTATTTTAATCAAGGATTCAGCTATTAGGTTGAAAATGAAAAACAAAATGAAAATAAATGAAGAAGTAAAATGAAAAAATTATATTTTTTTTGGCTGAATTCAACTATTTTTCATTTGAAATTAAATTTTTTTTTTTTTGGTAAATTATCATGTATTACATGTTCCGCTGAGAATTTATCTTTCTTGGTCGAAAAATCAACTACTTCGTTGAAAGTTAAACTACTTTTTAAGAAACTCATTTTTTTAGTTCAAGATTCATCATTTTAGTTCAAAATGCATATTTTTGGATTAAAAATTGAAATAAAATTTAGAATCATCATCTTTTTAGAAGAAGATCAAACTTTTTGGTTGAAAACTCATCTTTTTTGGTTGGAATTTGAATTATTTGTTTGCAACTTTAACTACTTTGTGAAAAATTCATTTCTTTAAGATTCACCTCTCGAATTGAAATTTTTTGTTTTTTCTTGTAAATTCTTTTTTTTATTGAAAATTAATTTTTTTCATCTGAAAATTTACCTATTTTATTTTTGGTTGGAAATGTATATCTTTTTAGTTAAAAATTCAACTATTTGACTTAAAAATAATCTTTTTTAATTGAAAATTCATCTATTTGGTTGATGATTCAACTATTTTGTTGAAAGTTGTTTCTTTCTCGTTCAAATTCAACTGTTTTTGGCTGAATTTTTTATCTTTTTTATTTAAAAATGCGACTATTTGGTTGAATATACATCTTCGTACATTTAAATCCAAATACTTTCATAAAGTCATCTCTTTCAGTAGAAAATTCAATATTTTTCTTAAAAAGTCATCTTTTTACATTTGAGATTCATCTTCTACGGTAAAAAAAGTCGTCTTTGTTAGTTGAAAGTGTAACTTTTTTCGAAAAATTTCATCTTTTCGGCTTGAAAATTTATGTTTTTGGTTAAAAGTTAAACTAATTTGTTTGGAAAATTATTTTTATTCTCGCTTGAAAATTTAACTTTATTGGCCGTTAATGCAACTGCTGGGTTAAAAATTAATTTCTTTTCGCTTCATATTAAACTAAATATGGTATTTACATTAATTTCATTTAGAAAAATTTATTCCCCTATTTTTGTGACAAAACACCCTATTTTTCCTATTTAGAGAGTATTTTGGGTTACGTTACCTTTCGCAGGTGTATGTGGGGGGAGGTTTAAGATAAAACTACGGCTGTCAAGGGTGACGGGGTAAGGGTGAAAAATAACCCAAAATTGGTAAAGTAGTTTATGGACGACCGCTTATGAGCACTCGCAGTAAAATCTGCTTGGATAAATTTTTGTAATTTTACGTCAACATTTTTTGATGGCTTACGAGATCGCTAGACTCTCATGTGCCTTTCGTTGGCTACGTAGATGATATGCTCTCAGACTCGTCAAGAGAACAGTTGTACGGACGGATAGACACCCTCACGAGACACTCTATACCCACCCCTTGGTAAAAAAAAACCCTCTTTAAAACATGCCTGGAAGGCTCAATTAAGTATCGTACGTATATGCTGCAAAGAACTGCAGCTTTCTACTCCCCAATTGGTGATTCCAAACTGGGAAAAGTGTATCGATATTTATAATCCTTAGCAACCTTTGAAAAATATAATCCGTTTTTAGCGTTATTATAAAAATACTGTTATTTTTGTTTGAATTAACTAAAAACGGGGCAAAAATATTAGTGTTTTGCACCTAATTTTACATTCATAGATGGGTGTTACAGAATAACGAAGAAACAGTAACAGTACTTATAGAAAAGAATTAATTAAAAAGTACTTTAGCAGGATTGTTCACTGTTATTCCCTTTTATGATCAATTTTTTATGCTGACACATACGAAATACGCAAAACAAACATAAATTAGTTCGAAGGTAAATCTGATGTTTGGCAATACATATAAATTTAGTTATTAAAGGGTTACATCGACATTTGGTAAAAGAAGAAAACTCATTAATTTGTCAACACATGTTCCTTGATTTATACAGAATTCACCACGCGATGGAAAAACATGAAAATAGCTTCTCTTGTAGTTCCTAGCTCTTATCACCATTTTGTAATTTTCCTCTGAAAAACATAGTCCACTTTAATCTTCAAGATAGATGGTTGAGTTGCGTGAATATTGAGAAACGCCGGTAATATTAACATTATCGGAACCATAACGGACAACGACGCTAATATGGCAATATATATTCATGCAAACGTTCGCGAAGGATAGATACTAGAAGAGAGTTAACATAGTTATCTATCGCTCCTGACGATGTTCGGTAGTTATGTTTTACTAGACATAAAATAAAATCTTACATTATCGATAAAATAGTGTTTCTAAGCGCCATTTTTAGATTACCGCTATAACATATGGTGAAATTACCATGTAAAATCTATTTTGGAAAATCAACTGAACAAAATTATCTGCCCTGAAGGGCTTGGATTAACTTGAGAGAATCGGTCTTGTTACCCGCGTAAAAAAGCGTTGGTTATACACAATGATGTATTTGCATAGGTAATTGGTCGTCGGTCAGTGCTTCGTTGTTCGTAACCCAATTGCGTCCGCGGTGATTTTAATTTTCGAGCTTTGATAGCGATTGGCAGGATTTGCTCGGTGTGAGCCTTGCGTCGTTGAGTTGGCCTGTGGTAATCCACCACTTTCATCACACGCGAGATTGAAGTCCAGGTTTTGTGTTTGAACTGCCAAATCCTAAAGAATTTTTAATTAAGTTTAAAATATATTATTGCTACATTCAGTAGGGAGTGAGGATTCTCTCTGCACTTCCTAATTCAGAACATTCTTAATTTTATATACCCAATAAAGCGAGTGTAAGGATAGTTCGACAGCTGCGTGATTGGTTTGATAGTAGGCAGTGAGTTAGGCAAGGATGAGTTATGTCCTCTTGGATATTCATTATATTCACAGGTAAATGTCCAAGAATGCCTCTATTGAGCAAAGATGGTGTTGATCTCGGGACTGCGAAAGTGCGTGGGTTAGCATTTGCAGATAATAAGATTGTTACGGCGATGTTAGCCCATGATTTGCAAAGAATGTTGTGTCGACTAAATACTAGAAGAAAGATTCAAGATTAACGTGAGTTAAAAAAAAAACTATTGTATTTGAAACAAGGGATGAGAAAACAGTATACATCATTAAATTAAACGAAGAGATGATAGAATAAGTTGATCAGTTTATTTGCTAATGGTGGAAAGGTAGATGGAGAGATATCCAGGCGTATAAATGAGGGAAGGAAGGTTATCGGCAGTATAGGAGGCATTACCAAAAGTGAAAATATGGTCAATAAAGCTAAAATTGCAATATATAATACTGTACTTTCACCCATTGTGCTGTACGGTAGCGAGACCTGGACATATACTAAGAAAAGGATAGGAGTAAAGTTAACGCGGTTGGGTATGATGACTTTGTGAAGCTCTCCATCTGGAGTCACTGCTAGAGAGATTGTTCAGCGACCCATGTCTGAGCGATGTTGCGGAACGAACGTGCTGTTTCAATAATCATCACGGGAGTTCTAGAATGATCTACAATTTACCCCTTACTTACTTTTACCATATGAATTCCTTGATCCCTGGTAGAATAAAGAGGCTAGAACCGAATGAATTACGCTCACCTCGAAAGGGATTTGGCCTAATGGTATAATAATAATAATAAAACATAATTAAAATTTTTAGAAGGCAAGACATTTTTGCAGACGAACAGAGAATCTTTAGTTTCAATTGTAAGAACTTGACCGAAAGTTAGTTTCAGAGATCCTTTATCCTCTCGATTAAGAATCTACTTTTTTCTTGTGAGATACGTTTCATCTGACGACCTGTCGAACAGAGAACGATGTCACAGTCCCACGCCCTTTTCTCTGGCAATTTATCTCAACGGGTGCAAAAACTCGAGTCCAGTGTCTCGCCAAATCAATTGTTCGGCTCTTTGCGTTAGACACGGTAGTTTAGGAGATAATCGATTGACTTCAGAGCCAAATTGGTGAAGGTGGTCACTGTGAAATTTCGTATTCGAGAGTGCTTTCCTACAAAATGTCACAACTGTAAACCGAATAATGTAACTCAATTTGCTCCTTTCAACAATGTTTTGTAGTTTAAAAGTAGTTATTAGAGCTTCACGCGTCAAGAAGACACCTGCGTCTGAGGCAAAATGAGAGAATGATCCGGAAGTAGAAACAACCTATTTCCGAAAATCACCGCTATTAATTTTTCAGTGGGTCCTGCAAAACAGAATCGATAATGTTTCGCCCGTAGAGTGGAACGCGCCAATACGTGATGAGAATTTCAATGGACTCGAGAAGAGAGGAAATTTTCAGTGTTAGAATAGGATAGATAGAAATGGGGAGGATTGAGTACACCTAGCCCATGAAATTATATATCTATAGCGTAGAACCTGCTCGTGAAGTTGGACGAGTTTTAAGGTATAGGTGATAAGGGCGGGTTTACGGTTATTCCTTCTATTAAGGTGATACAACGACCCACTTCACCTGCTAGTGATTGTTCCTCCTCCCTAACATTCGTATGGTTACTTTATTACGAGTTCTCTCTTCATTTCCAAGAATTAAAACGAGGAAGCGTAATTTTACGCTTGAATGATGGGGTGTTTCCGTAGGTTATTCGTTTGAGCTTTCATATAAGTATGGGGCCATTCAAAAACTTTGATTTCTTTTGAAAAACGTCTAAAATAAAATACAAAACATATGAATACTTCGATTTCAAGACGTAATGAATGGCATTATCCACAGAATAATTGCATTTTCAAACAAAAAAGATTAATTTTTTATCACATAAGATGAATTTTCAACTAAAGAGTTGAGCTTTCAAGCTAAGAAGTCAAACGTTTTAGAAAAAAGTTGACTTTTGAACTCAAATAGATACATTTTCACCCGAAAAAGATGCATTTATAAAAATCTTGATCAGTAGAATTCGCAACCGAATAGTTGAAGTTTGAAGTGAAACAGACACATTTTTAACTACATAGTCGAATTTTTAAGCCAAAAGAAAATCAATTTTGTGAAAGACAGTTGAATTTTCAACCAAGAAATATGAATTTTTAATCGAGAACTTCTCTACCAGGAAGGATGAATTTTCAGTAAAAAAAGTTGAAATTTTAATACAAAAAGACGAATTTTTAAAGAAATTGTTGAATTTGAAGAAAAATTAATTAGCAAGCAAAATTTTACATTTATAACCAAATATTTAAACTTTCAAAGAAAAGGGACGAACATGCAATACTCTAGTTGCATTTTCAACCATATGGTCGAATTTTTAAACAAATAAGATTAAACTTTAACCAAAACATCTTGCATTTTCAACCAAATAGTTAAATTTTCATGTCTAAAAAACGCGTTTTTTAGAAGACAGTTGAATTTTCAATTCACACGACAAATTTGTAATGCAAAGAGAAAAATGTTCAACAAAATATTTATTGAGTAAAAAACAGTCGGATTTAAGCAAAACGGCAAATTCTCAATGAACAATATTACAGCTAAAAAAATATTTTTATTTCACATAAAAAACAGTTGAGTTCAACCAAAAAAGACGCATTTTCAACAAAGTTTTAAATTGTCAACCAAAACAGAGACAAATTTACAAAACCAACAAGACGCGTTATTAACAAAAGAGTCCTTAACAAACGAAATTATTTTTTAACAAAGCAGTTTAACTTTTAACCAAAGTGTGTTATTTACAAACAAGTACTAGTTGAATGTTCAACCAAGAAGATTAATTTTCTACCAAATAAGACAAAGTTTCAACAGAATAAATGAATTTTGAACCAAATAGCTTAAAGTTCAACTAAAAATGATCGATTTTTTTACCAAAAATGAAATAGTTCAATTTTCATGAAAAAAAATTAATTTGCAACACCGAGAAACCAAATTTACAGCAAAATGTTGAATCTCAGATCAAAAAATGAAGGTTCAACAAATTATAGATTAATCATCTGCTAATATAATGAATTTTTTAAATATAGTTCGAATTTCAACAAAGTAGTTGAATGTTCAACTAAAAACTATCAATTTTCAACCAATAATGGTATGAATAAATTTTTACTCTTAAACATTATTTTTTAAATAAAAAAGAATCAGTATTAAAATACCTAAAAAATTAAAATGAAGTTTCAACCAAGAAGTTCAACTTGCAACAAATTGATTGCATTTTTAACCAAAAAATGTAAATTATAATGAAAAAGTTAGTAGTCGAATTTTCAACTAAAGCTGTCAATTTTCAGCCAAGAATGGATTAGTTAAGGTTTCAGTCAGATAATTAGTTTTCAATTAAAAAAAACAACTAATTTTAAACTAAAAAAAATAAATTTAAAAAAAAATTGTTAAGCAGAGAAAGAGAGAGAAATATTGGAATTTTGTTCCAAAAGAGATGAATTTTTAACAAAAAATATAATAATGGACTTTCGAATTAACAACAATTAACTTTCAAGGTGAAATAGTTGGATTTTCTTGTTGGGTTCTATTCATTTAGTTTGTAGGGGAGACAACCTCACAGTAGATAATCGTCAATTAAAAATACTAATGGATGTTAAAGAATTAATTTAATGTAATTAATAGGTAAGACACGATACGTGTTAATATATTACAATTAATAATAATGATTTTGCTTATATTTGCGCTTATAATTAAGGATTATCTACTGTAAGTTGGTCTCCCCTATTTAAGCAAAAAAGTGAAAATAAGAAGTTTCTTGAAAGCAGGGGGAAAAAGAGGAAGTCTGTATAAAAGAGGTAAAAAGGAGAATAGGGAAAAGAGCTATAAGTCTGTATTAAGATGCTTTAATTGTATAATAAAATCAACAATTTTTATTCTGTTAATCATTTCAAAACATTTTTGATCACATTCATATTTTGCATGTGTGATGCCACATTCTGCGTTTACCCCTCCCTCCTGCGGTACAAAGCATCACAAAACCTGTTAATCCCCTACCCGCTGACAATATGACGTAGTTTTTGAACAACCCCTATTGTTAATTTGTAACATAAATTTTCATTTTCTTTATTAGCATTTTTATTATCATTTTCATTAGCAAGATGCAGTAAATAATGCATATATGTGTACAAGCATAAACTTTTACGGGGATAATTACGTGAATATCATAAGTGGTGCAACATCTTCGTCCTGGCATAGAACATCACTGCAGAATAGAGAAGGTTTATATTGAAATTATGAGGTGTTTCGTTATTTTTTCCGGTTGAGCTTTCATATCAGTATTGTGAATTCGTGACATAGTTTTTCATTTTCATGTGTATATCCGCTTGGTAACCCTCGTATATGGTCTTCTGTTCAAACATTATGTGTAAAACCTTAATCTGCTACCGATATAAAAACCTGAATATCATAAGTGGTACAACATCTTCGTGATAAAATAGAACATCACTGTACATGGGCAAGCTCTATATTGAAATGATGAGGTGTTTCTGTACGTTATTTGAATGACTTTTCATATCAGTTTTGCTAATTTGAAACGTAATTTTTTATTTCCCTAATAGCATTTTTACTAGCAAGGTAAGGCAAAAATACATATATCCGCTTGGTTACCATCGTATATGGTCTTGTGTTCAAACGTGATGTGTAAAAGCTTAATCTTTTACTGGTATAGAAACGAGAGTATCATAAGTGCTAGAACATCTTCAAGGGGAAATCGAATATCACTGTATAATAGAGAAGGTTTATGCTCAAATGATAAGGTCTTTTAGCTTGTTATTCCGTTAAGATTTCACATCAGTATTATCAATACGCAACATCTTTTTTCATTTTCTTTATTAATATTTTTACCAGAAAAATGAAGCAAACATGCATTTATGCGCTTAGTTACCCCCGTGTATGGTCGTCTGCTAAGACGTAATGTGTGAAAGCTTAATCTTATACGGATATGGAAACGTGAATACCATAAGTGGTAAAAGATCTTCGTTATGGAATAGAATATCAGTGCACAATAGAGAAGGTTTATACTAAAACATAGTTTTTCATTTTCCCTACTAGCATTTTTACTAGAAAGATGGAGTAAAAATGTGTATATCCGCTTTATTACCCTCGTGTATGCTCGTCTGCTCAAACGTGATGTGTAAAAGCTTAATCTTCTACGGGTATGAAAACGCGAATATCACAAGTGGTGGAACATCTTTGTGCCGGCATCGAACATCAGTGCACAAAAGAGAAGGGATGGAAAAGCTCGACGGTGCGAAGGGGAGACTAATGTAGTGTGCAAGATAGATGGGTAACCACAGCTACAGTTAATTCGCGTTTTCACTCTGCCGACATCTCGGACCGTCTCAGACGCGAAATAATGGTCAGAATATTTCCTATAACGACGTCTGTATCGATTCTTGTAAGTTACGTAAAGCTCACGCTCGTAAAACGATCCCCTTTCACTGCTCCTATGCGCAATAAACGGGACAAAAATAAATAAAATCACCATAAAGGGACATCCATAATGGATTATGCAAGACTATGTTAGCAGTGATACATACACGTTATGTCTATCCTTCTTTGTTCTAAAGATTGCATCATAAAAAATAAGAAAACAGTTTCACTGAATGGTTGTATAACACGACCCCATTCTGTCACCTACCTCAGACATATTTCTGATAGTTTAGGAAATGAGTTTGCAAAACTGTACCGACACACATGTCATTCGTATTTGACATCTATAACGTCTACTTCCACCCTGCGATGTGAGGAAGATTGCGAACTTTCTGCACTCGAATTTTTCACGAGAAATCGAGTTTCGAAAGACTTCCAATCCGTTTCCCTGAAATAGCTATCTCCCTCCTAAAATTTGTTGAATTTCCATGTGCCAGAAGCTGCAATAATATTTACATGTTCCTTCTTAAAAAAAGGCTTTGGTATCCATGCACTTTAACAGGGTGACATTAAACGGGATAACCGGGAATTTATATAAAACCGAGAATTAACCGACAATAAAAATTCGAGCCGGGAATCACATTTAAAGTTTTGGTTTGATCTAGCAAAAATTGTTGTCCAGAACCTGATTGGTTGCGAGACTGTGTGAATATGACTTTTAGTTACTGCTTTTAGTCATTTTTTTCCACGATAAAATTTATTTCTAAATGTTCCTAAGCATTATTGATGAAAGAGAACATTTATTGTTGTAAATTATATTCAATAATGTGAAATATTCTGTTCCTAATATTTAAAAATCACACTATAATTTGTAAACTTTTTCACACTTTTCTTGGAGACGAGAAACATAAAATTGTGGATAAAAATGTAGAATATCTTAACCCGATCCGGTTATCGTGGGTCGTTCCAGACCCATGCATTTTTTAGTAAATGTCTGCATTTTCAGGTGGTGGGTCTGTTTATCACGAAAAATAAAATATATTCATGAATTTTACTAGATGTTTTTTATTAAGAATTGAGCATTTTAACATGACTTGGGTCTGAGACGAGCCACGATAACCTGAGAAGGTGCAAAAAAAAGCGATAACCTGATCGGGTTAATTTTCGAAGATTTAAAAATATGTCGAAAAAGAATCTTGAAAATTTTAAGGCAATTTTTCTCAAATTTTGCAGTATTAAAAAAAATGTAGCAAAACTCAATTGTTTCAAAAGATATTTAGAGGTTTTAAAAATATTCGAAAATGATTAAAATCTTGAGAAGATTTTAAAACATTTCAAGGAAAACGTAGATTTTTTACAATTTCGAAAAAATAAGCTTTTTAAGAATTTTGAATGGTTCAGACAGACTTTGAATTAAAGAAATTCTTAAGATTCCTGTGAATATATTAAATGATTTGAAAAGACTTATAACAATTTCAAATGGGTTCGAGAGAAGAAACAAATTGTTGAAAGATTTCTGGAAAAATTTTGAATGTTTTTTATTTTTAAAAATTTGTTATTAAAGAATATTCAGAAACATTTCAAAACATTTCCAAAATTCTTTTAATTATACAGAATTTTTTTTTAATTTTATGAAAAATATTAAAAATTTCAGAAGATATGTAGAAGGTTTAGAAGTTTACGCAAATTAAAGAAATAATAATTTTAAACTCGAAAGGTTCAAAAAAACAATGTGGATCTGAAGATGTAGAAACAAAATTAGAAGTTTTAAAATAAATTTGAAGTGTTTTAAGAGAATGAACAAAGTTTCTTAATATGTGTGGATAAATTTCAAATAATTTTTTGTTGTTGAAAAATCAGTTTCAAGAAAAAAATGACAAATATTGTACAACATTTTTAATGAATTCCATTAATTTAGAAAAATAATATAAAAGATTTTAAAGCAAAAATTTTTTATTTTGCAAGATTACAACATTTTAGAAAAAATAGTGAAGATTTCAAAGAATTCAAAATAGACACCCTGTAAAAAAAGCACGCTGTAATTTTATTCATTTTGACTCGACACTATAAATTAAAAAAATATTATTTTGCTTAAATACAATTAGGCATCACAATACATAAAATTACACATAGAAAAATCTTATGTTAAATGCGTTTAATTCGTTCTTGTAGCGAGAGGAGATTTTATATTTGAAACAACGAAATAATCCGAAATTTGCTTGGGAAAAATGAGTAGACATCATATTAAAGGAGAAATGATATGGGATTTTTCTCTTTTCAAAAATATAATAACACGAAAACACCTTCGAAAATCATGGATCCACTTTTATTTGCATGCGGAATAGTTAAATTGCCACAATTGACTAAAGTACGCGTCAAGTGCGATAATGTTCTTCTAAGCGAATGGTAAAATGACGACTTAAGTCGCCTAACGACCGTGACAGAATCGCTCATTTATCGCGCTCACAGGATCCAAGCAAGATCCTTGAAGAAGTTTAGTTCACCTGCGATACTGCGTCCGCAAGTCATTCATTCAAAGAAATAAAACTTGCGCCAAGAATCTTGTTCAAGTTAACTTTTTCTATATGTACTTCTTTTAATCATCTTTTTTCTCTTCCTACTCACAAAAAAATATATTACAACTCTCATATTTCTTTTCTTACCCAGATAAAATTCTCGAAAATGTTTTCAAAAGCCGGGGTGCCTACTAACCTGGAAAACCTGAAAAATCTGTAATTGTCAGGAAATTTGTATGTACCTCGAAATGTTTTTAATGTCAGAGAATTTTTTAAACTGAAAATTCAACTGTTGGTTAACAATTTGCCCTTTTTACTACACAATTAATCTTCTTGGTTAAAAATTCAACAGTTTGATTTTTGCTCTTTCTTGACTGATAAATATTTTTCAGTTGAAAATTCTTCTTTTTTGGTTATGTTTAAATGTTTTTTATTCAAAATGAAGATATTTTTTAGTTGAAATAGCAAATATCACATTTGTCCCTGAGAATTCAGGTTTTTTAAGTGAAAATTCAAATAGTTGGTTGAAAGACGAACTCTTTTGTTGAAAATTCATTTTCGTTGTTGAAGAGTCATCCTTTGAATCGGATATTTCTCTCGTTGGTTAAAAACTCAACTATATCGTTGAAAATTCCTTTACTTGTTGTTGAAAATTAATTTTTTCAACTTAAAATTTAACTAACCGAGTTGAATATTCCATGGTTTGAGATGAATCTTCAACCAAATGATCGAATTGTGTAAAAAAAGTAATATTGAATAAAACAAAAAATAATAAACTTTATTCAAAAGCAGTTGCATTCTGAACCAAGCTGTTGAGTTTGTAAGTCTAAAAGACATGTCTTTCAGAACCAAATGGGAATTTTCAACCAAAAAATATTACATTTTTACCAAAACATGTACTTTTAATCCAAAAGGATCAATTTTCTATCTAGAAAGTTACAAAATAGTTAAATTTTTAATGAAATAATTAAATTCTTAACCAAATAGTAGAATTTTTATCTAAGACAGATGAATTCTAGACCGAAAATATAACAGTAGACTTTCAAAATAAAAAGAATTAACCTTCAACCATAAAATATTACATTTCTAACAAAAGATGGATTTGCAATCCAGAAGGACGATTTTTCTATCCAGAAAAATGAATGTTCAACAAAACAGTTGTATTTTCACCCAAAAAAGATAAGTTTTGAACGAAATATTTCAATTTTCACCAAAAGAATTGAATTTTTAACCAAATAGCAGAGTTTTTAACCATATCATATGAATCCTAAACCGGAAATATAATACATAGTAGAATTTTCAACTACAAATAATAATCAACTCTTAACCAAGAATAGCAACAAATATACAGTATCCCCAAATTATAACTTTATTATGCCAATTATTAGTAATTAATTATATAAATTAAGGTTATCTATGTAATTACTATGTTAAATATTTACAGAAGAAGCTTCCGTTGTCAAATATTAAAGGAAGTTTTGAACGATCCATCAACAAAAGCTTCAAATTATAAAAACATAGTATAAAGAAAAATTAATTTCCTATCATAAAATTACCTTTGAAATATAAAATATTAAATGATCCTTGCTTTTTCAACGAATATAGTTGGTAACACTGAGCAACATTGCAAACACATTTTTTCAAAGAGCGAGACGATATCTATCGAAAAAATTTATAGGCTATTTTCCGGTTTTCCCGGCCAGTGGCCACCCTCAACTTAATACTCTGTAGCCGACATTACACTTCGAAAGCATACTGATAGAAAACTAATTTCCGAAGAAGTTTCTGGAAGATCTGAAAAGCAGTCGACACCTTGGGAGATAAAATTTCCCCGTTTGACAAGGGGAAACATTTTCATTCAGAACTTTCAAACTCTAAGCGCGTTCCTCGCGGTTGTATAGTGTAAGTAGAATTTCAGATAGAAGAAGAGGGTTGCAAAACACGGAGAAGGCGGGGGAAAACGTCTTAAAAGAAGAGGAGGAAGTATCTTAAGTCGACTTTTCGTTCCGAGTTCATATACTGTGCACATTCAGTAAAAAAGACTCTACCTTCTGTGGCAGCGAGGGTGGAAAGTCCAAGGCAGTCCAATGACGTTTCACAAAAGAAACCGGAAATAAAATCAAATCCGTCCCGGACCTCAGTCCGCCTGGAAAGCCAACCGAAGGAACCTACCTCGCTTCACTAACGTTTTCTAAGCTTTTGTCAATCCATGTTTCCAGCTATAACTTCCCTTCTGGAGAACTTCTAAGGATCCTATTCAGGGCTTTAACGTGGACATCTTTGATACCTTCAAACCATACTTGGAATCGTTGGAATGAAAGTGACTCTGAGAGAGATCAATGATTCAATAAGAATGCTAGCTCTGAGGGTGTGCAAAAAGTTCGAAACTTCGAGTCGAGTCGAGCCGACTTTTTTCGAGTCGAGTCGAACTCGAGCATGCTCGCAATTTCGAGTTCTTGAAATTTTCGAGCTACTCGAAAGTTTTGAAAACTCGAACAGCTTCTAGTACTCGAAAGTGTCGAGTACTCGAACAGTTTCGAGCTACTCGAAAGATTCGGGTTCTCGAAAGTTTCGAGTTCTCAAAGACATTCGAGTTCTCGAAGAAATTCGAGTACTCGAAAGTTTCGAGCTGGTCCAAAGTTTCGGGTTCTTGAAGCTTTTGAAATTAACAAGAATTTCTTCAAACCCGGTACTAGGGTGTTTCTCGAATTGCTAACAGTGGTTTTAAAATCGAAAGTAAGAATTCGAGATTTTTTATCCAAAACGGCGACTAAATGTTTGAGAATTTCAATAAATTGACAGATAAAAATTAAATAAACTGAAGGATTTCCATGAGACTCAGTATACTAGAGTTTTTTTCGAGCTTCTGATAATAAATTTAGTCGAAATTTATTATATTCAGGGATGTCGTCAGTTTATTGAATTTTTACAGAATTTGGTCATCGTTTTGGATAAAAAACCTTGAACTTTTATTTCAAAATTGCTGGTAGCAATCCGAAAAACCTCGCGGTGTCGGGTTTGAAAAAGTTCTTGTTAATTTAAAAAGTTTCGAGAACATGAAACTTTCGAGCAGCTCGAAACTTTCGAGTACTCGAAAGTTTCAAGTTCTCGAAGATGTTCGACTTCTCAAACTCACTCGAGTGCTCAAAAAGTTTCAAGCTTTCTGGAAAGCTCGATCTCGGACTCGACTCGACTCAAACCGAATCGAGCTCAGCTCGACTCGACTCGTTCGAACTTCGAGTTTCGATTTTTTTGCACAGCCCTAGCTATAGCTTGATGATTTTTATTAAACCAGTGTGGCCGTAAGTCAAAGAAAAACCTAGAAATCAGGGAAAAGTCAGGGATTTTGAAAAAAAATCTTCCAAAAGTCAGAGAATTAAAAAAAAACACATTAAATTCAAGGTGGCAGTCCGTAAGGGTGTAAGCGATATTATTCCGAAAATTAGTTAATTTTATAGAAGATTCTGAAAAAATGAGCTAAACATTCTGTTAAAAGGATTTTTTCGTTCGTCGTACAGTTTTCTTGACCAAACTTTTTTTTCAGATTAAGCACCTTCATATCTAGGGAGCAAGTTCTCATTGCCGTAAAAAATTCAAAATCCAATTTTCAATCGTTTCCGAAAGCCGATTTTCAAAAAATGTGAAATTCTAATCCTAAAAATCTTGGGTCTTCTTTTTCAAATTAAAAATTCGATTTTCTATCGCAATACGAAGCCTAGCATTAGCGAATTTTGGATTCAATTCAATTCAATGTAATTTTTTCCCTTATGCCGTTAGGGACTGCCTTTTGGTTAAAAATTTAATTGTTTTGATGAAACCTCCTCTTTTTGGATCAAAAATTTAACTGTTTTGAGGAAAATTCCTCTTTTTGAGTTAAAACTTCAACTTGTTGGTAGAAAATTAACTTTTTTGTTCAAGATTTTGTCAAGATATTGTTTTTGAAAATTCGTCGCTTTTGTTTGATAATTAATTTCTAGGGAAGAAATTTGATGATTGAAAATGCAACTGTTTGGTTGAAAATCAATCTTCTTTGGTTGAAAATTCGTTGTTTTTTTTTTGCTGAAAATATTTTAATTTTTTGGTAAAGGTTCATCCCTTGGGTTGAAAATTTAACTATTTTGTTTCAAATTGGCTGGTTTTTTTTTGTTCAAAATTATTTTTTTTCACTAAAAATTTAACTTTTCCATTCTTTTGTTTAAAATTCGATCCTTTTTAATATAAAATTGCACTATCTTCTTGAAAAATCCCCGTATTTTATTGCAAATTCTTCTTTTTGGTAGAAAGTCAATCTTCTTGGTTGAAAATTTGCCTTTTTTACTGCGAATTCATCTTTTAAGGTTGAAAGAAAACTTTTCTGGTGAATAATTGAACTGTTTTTTGTTGAAGTTTAATATTTTTTGTTCGAAAATTCGACTTTTTGGTTAAAAATTTATCGTTGTAGGTAGAACATTTCAGTATTTGTTAAACTATACAACTACTTTGCTGAAAGTTAATCATTTTGTTGAAAATTCAAATATTTTGTTAAATAGTCATCCTGTTTGTTCGATTCCACAGTTTTATTGAAAATTTATCTATTTGGACAAAGAATTCCTCCTTTTGTATAAAAAATTTCTCTTTTTTTGTTAAAGATCTAACTATCTTCTAAAAAATTCAATTATCAAGTTTGAAAATTTAACTATTCTGTTAAAAGGTCATTTTTTTGGCGAAAATTCAACTGGTTTATAAAAAGTTCGTCCTTTTGGATTAAAAATTCATCTTATATGGTAAAAATGTCATCCTTTTTGTTTAGAATAAATAAATAAATTAGAAATTTCCCCATCTGCAATTAAAATTGTTTTATGCCTTTTATAAAAGGTTATGTATCAAAAACGTTACAAGATTAAATTCTGTTCTTCGAATATTAATGGTTAGGAAAAATAAATAATTGGTCATGTAAAAAACCGTGAAGAATGAGCAAAAAGACAGAGAGTTTTAAAAATGACGTTTTGCGGCCACACTGCTTAGACAAATATAGACTATCCAGTCATTGTCAGAAGATTCTTATTTTCTCTGTTTCTACTGAACTATGAAATTCCAGTACTCATTTTTACCATCTTAATTTTCCTAATAGGATTCTGCTTGACTTAGAGTCTCTGCGGGGATTTTCGACGGGCAAACGAGACTGAGTAGAAATGGGACGAAGTTTACGATTGAACTAGTTCTGCGAAATACTTCATCGAGTTGGACGAGCGTCTAGGAGACTAGACAACGTCCGTCATTCCCAGATCTTCTCGAGATTTTGGAATTTTGTATCTTCAACAGAAAAATCGCATCTTCGGCTATATCGAATATCTGCAGTAAGGTCTTGTTGATGACCGTAATTTTGTCTTCCTTCACCTCCCCCCCCCCCGTCCTCCTGAAAGTAATATACTTGAGTAGTTTTTAACGAAAATAAGGAAATAGAGTCTTGTAATTAAAATTAATGACTTGTAATTAAAATAAATTTCAAAATCAATATGGAACGCTTGGAATTCCTAATTTTTCAAATGGAAATATTTGCATTTTCAACAAATTTTTAACGAAACAGTTGCAACAACAAACAAATTCTCAACATTCAAACAAAGAAGACGAATTATTAGTTATATAATTGAAATAAAACTTAGTTTGATAAAACTTTTAACCTAGTTAAATTTTCAAACCAACAAGATGAATAAAAAGGTTAATTTTCTATCATTCAAGATGAATTTTCAATCCAAAAGAAGGAATTTTCAACAGAAAAATTAATTTTTAACCAAATAGATAAATTTTCGACTGAGAAAGATAGGTTTTTAATTAAAAATTCAATCTTTAAATTTTTATTTTAAATCATTAATTAAATAATTGTTCCAAAAAATGAAGAATTTTGTAAAAAATAGTTGATTCTCAATAAGAAAGATGAATTTTCAACAATCAAGAATTATGTTTTATCCAAAATGTTCAATTTTCAACAAAATACACTAAGTTTCCACAAAACAGTTGAATTTCAACCTGAAAATAAGAATTTGCAGCAAAATAGTTAATTTGCAACTAACTGCTTGGAGTTTTAACTAAAGTAATGAATCTTTCACAAAAACAGATTTTAATTTAGAATAAAAAACCAGAACGTTGCATTTATAACCAAAAAGAATGAATTTCTAACAAAGAAGATTAATTTTGTACCAAAAAACACGATTTTTCAACCAAATAATAGAATTTTCAACCACAAAAGATCAATTTCCAATAAAAAATTGAATAGTTACATTTTCAGTTGAAAAAGTTAATTTTTAAACAAAAGAAAAACAAAACGGTTAAATTTTTAACTCCATAGTTTTATTCTCAACCAAATTATTCCATTTTCACGTCAAAGAGACGAATTTTCTACAAACTGTTGAATTTTTATCACGAAAATATGAATTTTCAGCAAAAAAGTTCATTTACAAGCAAGCAGTAAAGTTTTTAACTGAAATGATGAATTTTCAACCAAAGGAAATTAATTTTAAACCAAAATGTTGCACTTTTAATCAAAAAGGACCAGATTTCAATCAAATAGTTAAATTTTCAACCACCATAGATCCATTTTCAACGAAAAATCCTACATTCCCGTACTTCCCCTCATCAAACTTCAACCTTCGCTTCCCCTGCCATCCCCAAGTTCTTCCTCATCTACTTTCCCCTCTTCTGACATCTACTACTGCCCCACATTTCCTTTTACTTCATCTATACCCCTAATTTCTCCTTCATTCCCCTAGTTTCCCTTCTCTCACTTCCCCTATTTCCCCTCTTCTACCCCCACTTTCCTTATCCTTATTTCCCCTTATTTCCCCTACATTCCGGCCCTCAATTCCTTCTCACTTTCCCTACTTGCCCACCCCTTATTCACTTTAAATTCTAATACTTCCACTTTCCCAATTTCTCCTCGTTTCCCTTTACTTCCCCACACTTTTCCTATTGCCCGACATTTTTCCTTACTTTCCATAACCCATGATTTCCCTTCAATTCCCCTAGTTCCCCTCCACTGGATTCCACTACTTACCCTATTCCTACCCCCCACACTTCTCGTACTTCATCATCCCTTATTTTCGTGTATGCCCCCTCATTTCCTCTCGCTTTCCTTACATTTCCTCTGATAATTTCCCCTATTTCCCCTTTCCCTAATTCACTCTCACTTCTCCTATTTCCCCTTCCCTAATACACTCTCACTTAACCCATTTCCCATAATTTCCCCTCTTTTCCCTCATTTCTGAGACCCTCATGTACCCACACTTCTCCTTCTCCCAATCGCGCATTTCCCCGCACTTCTGCTCCCAGCATTTTATCGCAGGCTACCTAATTTCCTCCCCTCACTTCCTTTTACTTCCACTACTTCCCTGTTCCTTATTTCCCCTACTTTTTCTACCTTAATTTCCCCTGAATTTAACTTCTATTCCTCTTCACTCTTCCCCTAACTCTCCCCACTTCCTGTAAACAAAAGAAGAAATTTTGAACAAAAGAGTTTAACTCAACAAATTAGTTAAATTTTCAATCACAGAGGAATTGTTAACGACAGAAAAAGTAACTTTTGCCAGTATAGTTCGAATTACAACCAAGTAGTTGTATTTTCAATTAAATAGTTGAATTTTCAACCAAGTAGTAAAATTTTTAACAAAACGAGATAAATGCCAAACCAAAAATATAATAATAATCTTTTAAATACGAAAATGAACTTTTAAACAAAAATAGTTGGATTTTCTTATTGCGTTCTATCAACTAAGTTCGAATTTAATTGAAGAAAAATGAAAAAGGGGAAGTTTCTAGAAAACAAGGGAAATAATTAGAATTCTTCAAAAAAAGGGTAAGGTACATCTTTCATAAAATTCACAAACTTTGTAAAAATTCATTATCAGGAAACGTACTAAGCATCATCTAAGTTAATAGCGTTACTTCCACTACCCCCCCACCCCCTATTCTAACCCTGTTACTAATCCCAGTTTTTGGGGCGATCCCCTACCCTATCAAATTGTAAATGTAGAAATCTGGCCACTTATCCCTATTTCAAGCAGGGCAGTGTTACAAATCTTACTAAAACAACTGAACTAATAAGTTCTAGTCAGGACCATTCACGGCCTTGTTAAAATTTTTTAATTCTTTGTGACTAGAAAAACTATGTGTTTCTAGTTAGGCCCTGATATTATATTTTAGCCGGGCTTTAGTTGGAGCCTCATCAAGATAAAAGGACCAAAATGTTCTAGTCATGAACTGGTAGAGCCTTAGTCAGCATATCCCCAGATTAACGTTGTAAAGATAGTTCTGTATTATATTTAACGCAGTGCCATTTTCAGCAGTTTCTATTAAGAGCATCAGAGTATTTAAAACTTATAAATACGTGTTATTAATGAAAAAAACACAACCGGAATTTCAATTTTTTTGTATAATGATTCTCAAAATAAAGATATAATTGTTTACAATCTGTGAAACGTATGCAAGAGGAGCAGTTAAATTAGTACTGTGTAAGTGAGAGCTAGTGGAAAATAATGAAAATAACGAATTGTGATTTTATATATTTATATATGACAGCTAAATGTTTAAGGTACCGAAACACAGAGAGGGTCTAGACGAGCCGCGGAAGGGTATTCTTATTCGGACCTGGTTAGAAGTTCTAGTCTGGCCCTCTCTATTTTTCCCGATAAGCGCCCGATCAAAAATAGGGAAAACTAGTCAGAGACCTTACAAATCCCGATATAAATTTTTACTTGGGATGGTAACGTAGTTTATGGAAAGCCCCTAGTCTAAAAGTGAAATAGAATTTTATTTCGTATATTTCGCTATATTTAGGTTCCGTTCCTTTTATATGAAAAACGAATTGCAAACATTCGCGCACATAACAATCGCGGTCCGAGCTTTTTGAATGTGACGCCGCACAGTGGGACCAAACGCATATTTTTCGTTCAAAAAAGTCTAAACCCTTCAATTTTGCCCAGATTTGCGATTTTTTTTCATTAAATTAAAGTGCACTAAATTTTAAAGGGCACCTCTGTCATAGATTTTTGAATTTTCATTCGTTTATTTATTATATGTTTACTCAAAGTACGAGAAAATCAAGATTTTGCACAGCATTATTATTTACTCTTCAACAACGGTTTGCATATAATGAAAATCATCTTGAATCAATGCAAGAGTACTCCCAGAATACAAATAATGTGATTATTTTAGGTTTTGATTATTATAAACAAATTAAATTAACAAATAGCCAAATATTGTAATTTTTGTTGAAAAGCATTTGTTCTTAGCTGAAAATACTTTAAATTATTGTGAAAGTGATTGTTAGTCCAAATATCTATAAATTATTAACAATTAAAATTGTTCTAAACCATTTTTTGCAAAAATTTAGAATTTGTGATTTTTTCAATTGCAGTTTTCCTTACATTATCTGAATTGATGCAGATATTTTCAAAAATAATATATGTTCAATTATATTTGTAAAAATACAACAATTGTTGATTTTTTAAACAAATGAATAAATATAAAAGTTTGGCACTTTGGCCTGGGGAACAATTTTTGGCGCCAAAACTGCTTAAAATTTTTATGAGAGAGATTTGCAGTCACTCCTTCTATGTAAAATTAACAATAAACAATTGTTATCATTCATTGTTATGATTTAATTTCAAGTATCACGACATTTTCATATATTTGAAAAATACTGTGATTTTGATTGAAAAGCATTTGTTCTTAGTTAAAAATGCTTTGAAATATTGTGAGAGTGATTGTTAGCCAAAATACCTATAAATTATTAACAATTAGAATTTTTATAAACCATTTTTTGCAAAAATTTGGAATTCATGGTTTTTTCAATTGCAGTTTTCCTCTTATAATCTGAATTGATGCAGATATTTTTAAAAATAATATATGTTCAATTATATTTGTAAAAATACAATTGTTGGTTTTTTAAACAAATTAAATAAATAAATATAAAAGTTTGGCACTTTGGCCTGGAAAATAATTTTTGACGCCAAAACTGCTTTAAATTTTCGTGAGAGAGATTTGCAGTCACTCTTTCTATGTAAAATTAACAATGAGCAATTGT
>JAABKJ010006351.1:0-22057 GCA_011634705.1 Andricus grossulariae | reverse complement strand
TTTTTTTTTAATGCAGAAGTTTTCTCTTGATAATAATTTATGCTCGAAATAATTTTTCAGTTTTTGTGGGTATTCAATTTAGGGAAATTGTTTACATTGTTTTTTATTTGGAAATTTTTGGGGAATAATATGGGTCAAAGTAGATACATTTTGAATTTTGAAAGAAAAACCTAAGTTAAAACAGTAAAACATTATTTCCACGTAAAAAATAATGTTAGAAAATCTTTGTAGTAAATTATGAAAGACGTAAAAATTGTTACTTTATTCATTTTGTTCATGTGTTTGCCTAAAATATTATGGTTTAATATCAATTTTCAAAGTTTCCTTCCGTAAAGTATAAAGCAATTATGTAGTAAAGTACTCGTTTAAACTGTTAGAATAATGTTTAATATTACTCATATTTTTGTAAATTTTTCAAATAGTAACGGTATATACATTTTTATCAAAGAACAATTACCGAAACGATTGGTTGATTTATACTTTCATTTGGTGATTTTGGAAACCACAAATATATTTATCTCCTATGTTGCAGTAGAAGTAAAATACTTGTGAACAATATAATGACGTTTTTGCGAATATTAATAATGTTTTTTTAAATGAAACCACTTGGTATTGTAACACATGCATGAGTAAAGAAACATTAATAAAAAACAGTGTAACTGAATATAAAAACTGTGATTTTAATTCTCTGAACTGTTCCGCAGTGTGGCGTCAGTCGGGATTTAGGATGTCATTCTTTCATGTTGTAACTCGCTTTTCTTGACCTCCACGGCAAAGCCTGAAGTTAGAGTATTTCGATTTTCCACCGTTGGGGGGAGGCAGGCCTCAGGCCCATTTCTTGTTCTTCTATCAGGGGCGCCGGGCCGCTTCACCCTGAGACGTGTACATGTACACTGCACGTGACACAGCACTTGACCGTGTAAACCGTGTCGCATCCCAGCACTGTCAATTTCACCTATTTCTTATCTGGCAAAGTTGTTTATTCATTTATGTTAAATCGTTTATTTCTCTTTTATTTCAAATACTATCGAATCTCCAAACCAAACAATAGTTGCAGGTAGAATTATTTCGCTAAAATAATTTAGATGTATAAGAATTAACAACATTTTTGACATTTATTTTAATACATTACTGGTATAAAATAATTTTCAATGCGATTTTTAGAAATAATTTAATTTTTATGATAAAAATTTCTTACATTTAAAAAGTTAGATTGGACATAAGGCGTTCTATTTATTATCTAAGTCTCACTTCTTATACAATTTATTCCTCATCCTACAGCACGAAAATTCTCCCAGGGACCCCTCTTTATATTACCTAAATTACTGACCACAGTAAATGATGTATGAACGCTGATATTTCTGTCATGAGCAGTAGTGATTTCTGTGTAATTCTAGGTTATGTTAACCCTTAAAATGGTTGTATGATTGGCGCTCGACACCAAATTCTCTAAAGTACACAGCACAGCGGACCCCCCACTCCCAATTCTCCATAGTACACATCATGGCGGACCCCCCACTCCAAATTCTCCATAGCATACACCATGGCGGACCCCCACTCCAAATTCTCCATAGTACACAACATGGCGGACCCCCCACTCCAAATTCTCCATAATACACATCATGGCGGACCCCCCACTCCAAATTCTCCATAGTACACAACATGACGGAGCCCCCACTTCAAATTCTCCATAGTGCACACCATGGTGGACCCCCTACTCCAAATTCTCCATAGCGCACAACATGGCGGACCACCCACTCCAAATTCTCCATAGAACACAACATGGCGGACCACCTACTCCAAATTCTCCATAGTACACAACATTGCGGACCCCCCACTCCAAATTCTCCATAGAACACAACATGGCGGACCCCTTACTCCAAATTCTCCATAGTGCACACCATGGTGGACCCCCCACTCCAAATTCTCCATAGTGCACATTATCTACTAACATATATAACAAATTTTGTATTAGTTTCCTAATTCTATAGTATTGTTATTGAAAAAAACAATAAACTTCACAGTTTAATCAGCACTATCACCAGAAGTATGAGATTCCAGAAGAAATAAAATCATTCCTAAATAACATTTTATTTGGTACAAACTTATATATGTAAAATGTACATAGATATATTCTGTGAAAAAATTCGAGACTTATTTAATTTTCCGTTTTTTTTTTCGAAATTGAAAATTTCCGAATATCAATTTTTTAATCATAATTAATAATGATAAATTATTTTCGTCAATTTGAAATTTTGTCGCAAATAAATGTCGAGAATTAAGAATAAAATAGTCAAAGAAAACATTTTTTGATATTATATTTAGGTATTTTTTAGTTTTCTTTTTTTTAAATAGAAATATGAAAATAGAGTGTATATTTTTTTTGCATAAAAGGGTTTCTTCAAATTGTCCGGAACGTTCACGTAAAAATTCGAATTATCCTTTTAAGGAATACAATATTAAAGGAAACCTTTTTATTTTTTAGGGTTTCACAAGTTTTCATTATAAAAAAAAAAGATGGAATATGAAGGTCAGGATTTTCAATCAATATCTTCAATTACTTCCATTATATTATTATTATTGATTTAAGCATAACCAAAAGTAAAATTTGTTATACAATGGTAAAATTATCCCATTCTTTCTAGATCTAGATTTTATACGGAATTATCTTTATCATTCTTTCAGGGACTTGTTCATTCTTTATTTATATAACACTATAATTTACTTTTTTTATGTAATACGAATAAATTACACATAATAAGAATATTTTAAAAATGGGGAATACTTACTTTCAGTCCTCGAGAATAAATATATATAATCCATAATAATTAAAAAATTTCAAATTCCCGCTTAAACAAAGCAGTATTTAATTTTTTTTCTTGTATTTTTTACGTCCTTTAATATTTTATTGCAATTTAAAAGTTTATTTCTCTGGATTAACTTTAAATAAAAATCATAAAAATCGTGGAAAATTGTTTTAAATATTTTAATAGTACGTGCTGAAATGTAAGAGTTTCGTTTCACAGAGCAAAAGCTCAAAATTAAAAAAGTGAATCAAAACTTCATTTAAAGTATTTTCTAGCCAAACTAAAATTCTTCAATATAGAATTACAAATAAACATGTCCATTTTTACAATTTTAAATAGAATATTCAAGGAAACATCATAAGAAGTAAAAATGGAATGAAAGTGAAGGGAATCAAAAGTCAAAATTAAATTTTTACTGATGCAACATTTTAGTTTCGAATACAAAACTTTATTATGAAATCGCTAAATAATTTATTTACAATTTCAATAACAAATTATAGAATTTATTATAAATAATTATGTAAGTAAGTAAATTCGCGCAAAAAAGATCGATTACCAGAAAATAGAAGAAAGTTTAGAAATTAAAATTTCAAGACGTATGTATCTGCTTCGAATAATAATTTTTTCTTAAACATCTACGCTGACGTTATAATTTTTTCTTTTAAATAATATTTGAAAACCTTTATAAGGATTTGTGCGAAAACGAACGATAAAATGACAGGATTTTAAATTTACCGCAAAACTAAAAATCTCAAAATATCCGAAATTAAAATTTACGGAACTATATAATTGTCCAATTATTAAATTCTACAAATTTTTTTAATTCCCCGAATTTAATAATGACAAAAATAAATAATAATTATTTAATATTTCTTCAATAACTAATTGTTTATTTTCGTTAAATCTTAAATTTCGAAAATTTGCAAATGGTATGGCCATTTGATATTTCGTTAATTGTATAATTATAAATTGTATAATTCAAAAATGATATAATTCGTTAAATTATAATTTCGAATATTTTTAAATTCGGGATTTTTATATTTCGACAATTAAAAATCTTGTATCGTTATATTAAACCCCTAAACTTTTATTATTCGTCACTTTGTATTTTCCTCATTTTTTTATGTTAATTTGTGTACTCAGCATGTAATTTTGAATTATTTTTTATTAAGCATTATACTTTTTATACTAATTCTAATTCTAATATTTAATGAGAAAAATGAAAAGATGTGCAATTTATCGTCCAATGTTAAAATTGTCCTATCATTTATAGGTTTGTAATGAATAAAATGCTGAATTCATTATTATACTCAATGGCTTCTTCATTTTTTATTACGTACTATATTATAGAATATTTTTTTATTTTTCAGTCATAAGAGTAAATTATACGTACTGCAAATATTTTGAAATAGGAAACAGTCCGTTTTAGTCCTTTAATATACATAAATGTGACCGTCGGCGAAGAAAGGGACCTAATGCGGAAAAAATCGATTTTCATTTTCTTACACCAATCGATAATTTCTGAGTTACTATTTCATTTCCCAAAATCAGAATTTTTTAAAGTTAAGTATTTTTCTTGTTATGAAGCTACAAACATAGGCATGGTAAGCGTACGCGGAGATCGAAGGAGAGGCCTACGACTTTAACATCTTGGAAGTTTCAGTTTAACATGAAAATAGTTTTACGCCTAATATCTCAAAAATATAGAAGATGTTATGCGTTAATGCAGGGTATCTAGCCTTTTTGCAAAAAAAAATCCAGGACTTTTCCAGGTTTTCCAGGACAAAAAAATTAATTTTTCAAGGTACCTTTTTCTACAGTAAAATGATAATTCTCACGAAAAATGTCTCAAAAATCCGATTTTAGGGTCAAAAACAGGTTTCTTGGTGATTCTTATTTTATGACGGTGAGAAATCACGACGCCACAATAGAAAATATTTCGAACTTTCTAATTTATTAGGCTTCGACTGAAATTTAAAAAAATTATAACCAAATTGTTAAATTTTCAACTTAAAAAGATGAATCTTCAATCAAATGATCGAATTTTAACCAAAAATTTCTATCTCAACCAAAAACAGTTGCATTTTCAACGAAATAATTGAATTTTTAGAAGACAGTTTAATTCTTAACTAAAAAGGTGAATTTTAAATCTAAAAGGACGAATTTTTTGTCCCAATAGACAAATGTTCAACAAAACAGTTGAATTTTCAACCAACCAAGACAAATTTTCAAGCAGAGAGACAATTTTTCAATTAAAATGATGAAACTTAAAGAAAAAAGAATTTTTGACAAAGTGGTTCAACTTTCAAACCAAAATTCAAATTTTTTAATCAAAAAGACGAATTGTCAATGAATAAAGCTTTTTCAGACAAGACAGAAAACAAATTTCATCCAAATTGTTAAATTTTCAAGCCAAAGACTAATTTTTTGTAAGAAAGTTGACTTTTCAACCGGAAAATATGAATTTCAACCAAAAATATTAGTTTTCTACCAATAAAGACGAATTTTTAACTAAAAAGATAAATTTTTCAACAGAAAGTGCAAGTTACATTTTTAGATAAAAAATTAATTCTAAATAAAAAATAGCAAATTTTTAATAAAATAATACAATTTCCAAACCAAGAAATGAATCTTCAAACAAAAAAATTATTTTTTAACAAATTGGTTCAACTTTTACGCAAGTAATTTAATTTTCGATTAAAAAAATAAATTTTCAGCCAAAAATGGAGAAGTTACATTTTTCGAAAATAAAATTAATTTTTTAACAAAAATAAAATCAGTTGAAAGGCAGTAGTTCAACTGAAATAGTGAAATTTTTTATTTAAAAAATTAATTTTCAAACAAAAAAAAAACAAATTTTCAATAAAATAGTTTCATTTTGAACCCAAGAGATGAATTTTCAAACAAAAAAAATTCTTTTTTAACAAAGTGGTTCAACTTTTACCAGAGTAGGTAGTTGAATTTTCAATTTAAAAAAAAGAATTTTCAGCTAAAAATGGAATAGTTACATTTTCAAGTTAAAAAAATAATTTCTTAACAAAAAAAAGTTTTTAATCAAATAGTTAAACTTCCAGCCAACGAAATGAATTTTTGACAAAAATAATTAATCTTTAACTTGAATAGTTCAATTTTCAATTTAAAAAGTGAATTTTCAGCCAAAAAGATGAATTTTAAACTAAAATGATGAATTTTTAACAACAATAAAATGATTTTTTAATAAATTGGTTCAACCTTCACCCAAATAATAAAATTTTGTACCAAAAAAGATGAATTCAAGAAGATTATATCAGGGTGGCCTCAAACATCATTTTAAAAATTCTCTATCTTTATTCTGACCAATTTTTCATTTTCCCTGACCATTAATATTCAAATACCAGAATCTTAATCTTGTTACATTTTCAACATAGAATATTTTATAAATTAAATGAAACAGTTTCAAATTCAAATTAAAAAGTTTCAAATTTATTATCCTTGACAGTTGAAGTACCTCTTATTAAAATTCCCTGACTTTTGCAAGATTTTTTTTACAAAATCCGTGACTTTCCCAGTCAAATAAAATTCCATTACTTTTCCCTGATTTTTTCTCTGACCCAGGGCCACACTGTACAAATAGTATGGTATAACTCAGCCAAACCTATTTTTCTTTGAGGAAATGAAAATTCTAGGACCATGAGCAAAATATCAATATTTGTATGTTTCGCGGTACTATCTTATACTTTAAACATCTACGTTTGAACATCCGTTTTTCTCCGTGTGATTCTTTTAGTAACGTCATTGACTGACAGGCATCTCTCACATCAGCATCTCTCTTCTCTCATTTACTCACTATTGCCACACATACACACACAAATACCAAACACAACCCTGTTTCCTTCCTTCTTGTCTCTCCCTAACTTCTTATGATTCCAGAATCTATCTGCTTCTGACAGACATAAAGTTTTGACGTGTCACATAGGAACAATAAACTCAGTGCATCATGACGATAATATGACGCGATTGTGTAGCGCGAGGCACCTCGTCACAAAGAGGAGGAGAAATTGTTTATTATACACGAGAATCCTACAATTG
Source organism: Andricus grossulariae (assembly GCA_011634705.1). Lineage (NCBI taxonomy): Eukaryota > Metazoa > Arthropoda > Insecta > Hymenoptera > Cynipidae > Andricus > Andricus grossulariae. The sequence continues at coordinate 15,182 of JAABKJ010006351.1, read as the reverse complement.
GTTTTCTGAAAACAAAACGAGGCTTTGAAGGCATCGCACTCGCTTTACAAAAATAACTCGTCGGAATAGTCATTGTTTTCCGGGCGCTATTGAAAAACTGAATGGATCACTGCTGTGAATAAAGTTGAAGATATGGCTTGGTATAGCTGGAAATATGGATTATATGAAAGGGTTCTATGATTTGATTATTTCACTTTGTAAAAGCTATTCAGATCATCCAGATTTTATTTTGTTCTTCGTCAAAATAGTGTTTTTTGTTAGTTACTACAATATTTCTAAAGGGATTTTGCAGCAGTGAAGTCGAAAAAGCAGGAAAATAAGTGGGGCCTAAAATCCGATGCAAGTTTAGTTGAATATGAGCAAGTATACGTCAGGAATATCCGAATCTGAAAGTGGTTGATTGATTTTAATGAAATTTGATGACATTATAGTATTAAGGTCCAAAGGATTTTTGAAAATGTTCTAAATGACGGGAGTTACGCAATATTGCATTTTTTATTTAGATTTTTTGCATTATCGACATTTATGAAACTGGTAATTGAATTTAGACTTGGAGAATTTAGACTTGGAGGTTGAATTTAGACTTGGAGGTATCAAAAATGAACTTCTACGTTTACAAAATATGAAAGTTAAGAAAGAAAATTACGATATTTTTCCCGAAAAAAAGTAAAGACAAATTTTTGAATTAATTTTCCGCAAAATACCTATCTTTTTTCATTTTTTTTTACCATGAATCAAGAGTCTCCGTATGAATTAGTTTATCATTTAGAAAACAAAATTCATGGAGACTCTTCTGTCGCGACTCACGAACTATAGAACCTGCAACTTTTGTTTGATCTGCTTGGGAAATTGTTTCCGATATTCAGTACGGCTTGGATTTAACATTCAGGGGTATATGGGATACAAAAATTGTATGGTTATAATGCTAATTTTCATAAACAAATTTGATTAACAAACATTCAACTTAGGGACTGTTAATTTGTAAAGGATATTTCGGCAATAAAATTAGTCACTTTTATCGATAAACTGATAATTGATTACAAAATTCTGTTTCGCGATATTATTTATTAATTTTATGATCAAATCATGTAAAAAATTTCCATTATGGACATTTAAAGTCAATCAGAAATGTCTCTTACTTTTCTTGTCTATTTTTCGGACAAAACTTAAGACATTTTTTTGTTTTGTTTTAGAATCCTCAAATATATAATTTCATCTCTAATAATACCTCCAAGCTTCACAAAAATCCAATTATCTGTTTTAGAAATTTCGAAAATTAAAAAAAATCTAACCCAAGAATTCTAAATAGCATTACTTCCATAATTTCAACAATTTTTAAAAATTATTTGGGCCCAAAATGTCACGTATATAACTCAAGAATTTTCGCCAATTTTTATTAAAATCGAACGGCCCCATTTAATTCTGAAATTATAGAGAAATTGAATTACTCAAAGTCTCAAATCAATGCATCAACAATTAATTATTTTTTTATATTTTCAACTGCTTAGAATTATTTTGAATTTATTATAATAATTCTTATACTTGCAAGCATACAAAATTGAGTAATATTTAAAATCGCAGAAATTTTGTAAATTTTATCTTCAATCGTTCAGATTGAACAAATTTCAAACTAAGAGACTTGAAAAATAAACAATTTTAAAGTTTGAGGTGCTAAAAATGCAACAATTGAAATTTTAAAAAAACGGTCATTTTTATCGAAAAAATTTTCTATTTACACAATTAATTTGGTTTAATCATTGAAATTTTAAACGGATAAATAAATAGGACATTTTCAATTGTTAAATTAATTGAAATTTTGAGTAGAAAATTTTAATTCCTTCACAAAATTGAAATTGATTAAAAAGGATATACCCGTGAAAATACACTTTTTTAAATTAAGACTAACCCTAGAGAGAATGAAAATATAAAGCTAAGAGATCAAGAAATGTGCTTGTGATAGCTCCTACCCGAGGTGGCGTTATGCAAAATTCAAACATGATGAAAAATATTTTCAAAATATATGCAGAGTAGGTAAATATATTTTTAAAATATGGAAAAATTGCTGTTATCACGATTTCTTTGATTTTGACTTCAGCATTTTGAAATATCCTCTTATTTTACAATATGATAAATAGAGTTTTATTGCCAGACAGTATGGGTCTGTTTTTATTTCTAAGTGACTCGTCTCAAAATTTCGGAACGACTAGTTCATCTCCTTTTCCAGCCCCCCCCCCCCCAATTATTTGGGACGACTAAATGCAGCCTTTTTCTTTATAATTGCTTCATTAAATTGTCTAGAATTTTCAAACTACAAAAAATTGTTTATTGATATTAGTACTTTATTTACATTCTTTAGGAAAAAATTGATTGATTAAAGAAAACATGGAAAATTCCTGTGACCTAAATTGGTCAACATTTTGGCAATCACACTGGAACGATTTTAAATTTACTTTAATAAATAAATTCAACTTTATATACAAGTTGTGCATAAAACAGAATGAAATCGGAAAGAAATTGCCGGACAATTCGGTTTTTTTCGAGGCATAATTTCGTCATAATAAGAAGCCATGCAAATATTTTGGATTTTTTAAAGCAATCGACTCGGAACAAGTATACATGATTATCGCGAGTTTATTTTAACTAATTTTTATTTATTTATGAAAGTAACTTTATAAAAGCACAAGAAATATCTTAATGGTACAAGTTAGAATAATAATTAAAGAAATAAATTATACTCCAAACACAATTAATAATTTCTTGAATTTCTTCACAAAAGGGTTGACTTTTTATCCAAAAATGATGACTTTTTAACAAAATTGCTGAATTTTACCTAACTTTTGACAGTTGCTTAGTGTTGAAATTATGCAGCGTTAGTCGATTAAAAACAGTAACAATGTAAAAAAATAATTATTTTTAAGAAAATGTTCCACATTGCATTGTTTATGAAGATTGTTTGTATACTTGTAAAACTGATTGATTAATTAATAGAGTAATTTTTTATTTTTAATCTCAAATTTCCAATATTCCCCAATCCCCGTTCCAAGTCAAAATTATCATTCTTCACGAAAATTACCGGTTACAACTGAGAGTTCCAGTTTGGAATTTGTTAAAATTTGAAAATTCCCTGTTGAAAGTCAGAATTACAAATCTTTTGAAATATTCCCTGTTCCAATCCAGAATTTTGCTTCTTAAAAAAAATTCCCTGAAATATTTATAATCAGTTGCAATTCTTGGAAATTTGTTTTAATGCTTTAAATAACCGTGAAATATTTTGAAATGTGAAAAATATTACTTAAATTCTGAAAAAAAATTCCTGACTATTCCAGATATTTTCGAGTTATCTCTAGATTTTTCCAGGTACAATTTTTCTTAACTCAAGTATTCATTATGGTCTTTTTTAAAGCAATTCTAACTCTAAATCCTCTTAAAATCATTACGTAATACTTAATTACCCCATTCATTCCCCATATGTGCATGGATCAATTGTAATTAGCTGAATTGATTACAAAATCGTGAAATTTATTTAAAAATTGGAATACGTGCACGAAAATCTCACAAGTTTATTATAAATAAATGAATAAAGTATTTTCTTAACAGTACGTATTTAAATTCAACTCTAAAGTCCGTGAACTTCATTAATAATTAAAACAAATTTTAATATTATTTTTGTATATAAATCTTAAGTCATTAACATTCATTGAATATTTAAAACATTAATATTTTCAATAAAATATATTTTTCTGAGATTAATGAAAATGATAAAAATAAGTTTGATTTAAATACAATGTTTCCTGGAATTTCCAGGATTCTCAGAATAGTAGACACCCTTTTATCCTATCCAAAAAATATGTGCAACCGCAGTTATAGATATTTCATCTTAAAAAATATACAGTTTTGAACATGTACTATTTAAAATAAAAGCTCTAAATTAAATTTGCTTTCTCCCGAATATAAAAGAAACGATTGGATCTCTATAGGGTGCCTTTCGTTAATAATGTGGCTTTGATGAATTTTCTTTCTGTCAGAGTCGTGAGATAGAGAAAATAGCTCCTTCAAAGACCTTTCCAAAGAGTTCGAACCTTTCTTTCCATCCATTCTTCCCTTTTAAAACTCTTTCTGCTTTGCTTTTTATCTAGATTCTAGAGTCTACCCTAGATTCTTTCAAAAAGACAAAATCTTTGCGTATAGGGTATTTGTTAACACAATAAATTTCAGAAACATTTTTTTTATCTGAAGTTGGATAAAAACGCTGTAAATAGTTGACAACACATAGGTATATAAATTTATGAATGTAGTCGCGAATCCGAGGTAATTTTTATCGGGAAGCCGATTCCCAAACACATTCAAAACTTTACATGCAGTTGTCAACTGTTTGCAGCGTTTTTATAGAACTTCAGATAAAGAATATACCTCGGATTTACTGTGAAGAGAAATATTTGTTTTATATGAATCGAAAAGGCGGATTATGATATCCTAGGCGAAAAATTATATATAGTTTATGCATAGTGGAATAAATTATATTTAATATTTATGCAAAAATTGCAAAAATTTCTTTAAGAAGCACTTGAAGTAACTATAAAGAATAATTGGGGCTCCCACATAGACATGTTTCGTCACTTCTTTTTCTCAAATAAAGATTTTCGGTCACCCTGTGTGGTCTGAAAGTGTAAATTTATAGATCTGTTTTTAATGCTGATGTTGTTAAGTTGTAAATTGTGTTTAAGGAAATGTAAAACGATTGTAGTTTTAAACCCCATTAAACCGCACTAAAGTTGAAGCCGGGAACGAAAATCATTATTCAACTGGGAATCGAAAACGTTCCCCTATTATAGACACTTTGAACTATTCAGTACTGGGCTCTAAACCGATAAACTTTCAATTTCGATACGTTTCAACTGGTCTTGCTTAAATCTAGCGAAAAACGCGGAAGATCTCTTCGTGTCGGATTACAATGATTTATGCAGTCTTGGTGGTGAGAAAATTCGATTCTAGAGGGTCGTTCAAACACCCGAGGCTGATTTAGGACTTTTCACAAAAAGCGTAAGAATATCTTGTTTAAGCTAATATCCGTCAGGAGAGATAAAGATCACCGTTACTATTTAAGCTCATTTTTGTCTTCAAATAAAAAATAAGATTTTTTCTGGTTATCAAAATTTAAGACTCTAAGCTGTCCTAGCTGAAAAATGCTTGATATGAAGTATACGAAATTAAACTTTGAGGGTTTCTAGTGAAATTTTGCTTAACATTTTTCTACAGATTACAGTGAAAATCTCAGCAGAAAAAAATTCTTGAAATATGGGATAAACTATATGTTACAGGTGAAGGTTTTCCCTACACTGATATAAAATTTTGAAATTTTCATTCGATTCGCAATAATTACTTCCTGACGAAAGTAAGGTTAAAAAGTACCATTCTCTTACGATCATTTTAGAATACTCCACTTTGAATGCCTGCCACTCCCTGAAAATACGTAACAAAAAATCTGCAAAAATGTATGAATTTCTTTGATCTTTCCTGTACACAATGGTAAAATTTAAAGTCAGAAATAATCATTTTTGATTAAGGTTATAGCAAAAGAGTAGTTAGGTGTAATTTCCGAAACTTAAGAACGTACTGAGATACTCACTACTCTTTTGTTATTAACTTAATAACAATAGTCTATTACGTGACAAGAGCGAATGCAAACGAGCATTAAGGTTTCAGCCCCCTGCCGCATCTGCTATTTTTCACAAAAGAACATCGTAAATGGCGGCTTTCGTTGTCTGCGAAGCGGGTACGAAACTACTTTACAAACCCCAGAGTTTCCAAGCCTCTTACTACAAACCCACTCACCTGCATGCCCCCACTTTCGCCCCGCTTCGCAGGCTATGAAAGCCGCAATTTTCTTATTGAGAAAAAGACTATTTCTGCCTCTAAATTTTACCAATGGGCACAGACAAGATCAAAGAAATTCATATATTTTTTGCAGACGTTTTGTAATGTATTTTCAGGGAGTTAAAGCCATTTAATGTTTAGTATTCTAAAATGATCGTAAGATAATTTATTTATTTAACCTTTCACTTGTCAAGAAGTAATTTCTAATAGACTCGAAATTTCAAAACTCTGTATCAGTATAAGGAAAATCTTCATCTTCATCTTTCTCAAAAACACATAGAATTAGTACATATAGTCTCTATGAAAGAGAACTTTCATTATAGATTCAAATATTCAATTTCTTTAATTGTTATAAAAATATTAATGGACAAAACTGACATTTGCTGCATTTTCAGTGTTTAAAAACATTATTTATACTAATTGTTTCGTTGGATAACGCTAAGGTAATAATTAATAATGACCGAGACCTAAACGTGAACAATCGCCATTTTTATAAACAAATGTAATAAACAAATTCACTAATATCGTATTTGTGAACATAGAGATAGTTTATTTTATAAGGAATCATTTCCTTTCATCTCAAGGATAATTGCTTGAGACAAAATATTATAATTCAACAACAATTTTTATTTTTATAAACAATTGTTCTAAACAAATTCACTTATTTCGCATTTTTAAACATAGAAAATTTTTCTTCTCAGTGGAGCCAATTCTTTTCATCTGACGAATAATATTATCATACAAAATATTGCCATTTAATTCAACTTTAAACTCAGCAGTTGAATTTTTAACCAAAAGTGGGATACTTAAATTTTTATTTGAGAACATTAATTTTCGACAAAAAAAAAATCAACAAGGTAGTTCAATTTCAAAAAGAAAGTAGTTCCACGTTCTACCAAATAGTTTAATTTTCAACCCAGAAAGATTTTGCAATCAAAAAAGAAAAAAAATCAATCAAATTATTGAATTTTCAACCCAGAAAGATTCTGCAATTAAAAAAGGAAAAAGAACAATCAAATAGTTGAATTTTCCAAAAAAAAAGTTAATTTTCTTCCAAAATAGTTCAATTTTTTACCCAAAAAGTTGAATTTTCGGGCTGAGAAAATGAAAATTTTAAATGTTCAAAAATGCAATAAAAGTTAATTTATTTATTATCATAACAATTGTTATTAAATATTAATTTCTTGCGTCACGATATTATTCTTGAGAGGTTAAAAAATATTTACAAACAAAACAAAACGAAAAGACGAATTTTTAAACAAATAGCTGAATCGTCAACTAAAAAGACGATTTTTCAACAAATAAGATTGAGTATTTTACCAAAAAAGAAACGAATTTTTAACAAAATACATGAATTTTCTACCAAATAGGTTAATTTTCAACTCATCCAGGATAAATTTTGAACTACAAATGGAATAATTAAATTCTCAGATAAGAAAATTAAATTTTAACCAAAAAAGATGAATTTATAACCAAATAGTTGAATTTTCAAATAAAAAGATAAATTTTCTACAGAACAGTTGAATTTGAAACCCGAAAATATGAAATTTGAACTAAAATGATGAATCTTTAAGAAAAAAATTTGTTCAACTTAGTTTAACTTCAAAAGAAACAGTCGATTTTTCTTTAAAAAATACGAATTTTCAACCAAAAATGGAATTGTTACATTTTTAGTTCAAAAAATTAATTCTGAGCCGACAAAATGAATTTTCAACTAAAATGATGAATCTTCAAAACAAAAAAAATTAATTAACTACAAAAGAGATTTACATTCAACCCAAAAAATTCATTTTTAACCAACAAGATTCATTTTCTAAAAATGGAATAGTTAAATTTTCAACCAAAGAGATGAATCTTCAACAACAAAATAATTATTTTGACAAAGTGGTTCAACTTTCAAACCAATAGTTGCATTTTCAACAAAGTAATAAGATATTCATCCAAATAGTAGAATTTTTAACCAAAAGAGATAAGTTTCGAACCATAAATATAATAGTAGAATTTTCATTTAAAAAGAATGAATTTTCAACGAAAAACAGTTCGAAATTTTTTATTTAAATGACCATGAATTTTTTTTGTAATCCGTGAATAAACTGGGAAATGACAGAGATTTGATTTCTTCCACTGCATCGGACCTCTGTAAAAACTCAGGGCCATGATATGATCGAAAATTTAATAAAAATAACAAAAAATTATTTTTCCTCAATGATGTGTCCATAAAAAACAAAATATCGACAAAAAATAACAGAAATAAGGCAGAAAAACAGCATACAAGATTTCTCTGAGTTTGCCTTTTATGCTGGTATTAGTAAGAAAATTATTATCCGCGCCATGTTTAGGTTAGTAAATTTCAGATTTCTCAGCTTCTGATTGCGGCTAGTAATAAATCGACGTCGTTCAACTTGCCACAAGCATTTACGGTTGAATCGTATAATTTTACGCAGAAAATAAAAATTTCTAATTTAAACTTATATGAGCACATATTTCCTGGATCGCTAGATATTCTGAGTTTTAAACTATAAATTAAAGGCTTAAAGTTGAACTCTTCTGAATTCGAAGCATTTAATGTTTGAAATTATAACATTATTTATATTTTCTTTTCTTTCAAACCGGCAACCATTAAAATTGAACAATTCTCATTTTGAATCTTAATAACTTGAAAAATTTGAGTGATGAAGATTCAAATCTGAAAAACTTGAATATTTTAATTTTTTTATTTGATGGCAGGGCTGTTACAGATGTCTGGTTTCAAAATTCCATGACTTTTTCAGGTTTTTCAGGTCTACTTTCGAAAAAATTCCAGAGCATCAAAATCTTAAAGTTTCAAAATTTGAAGTGCTTCAAATTCTGTAACATTGAATTGAAAGGTTTGAATATGTCAAGAATTTCAAATTGAACTAATTAGCAATTGCATAATACTTTCGTGTGATGTAAGGTGAGATTTAAAGCCAGTGGATAAGTTTTGTCTACTAAAAATTAGAAAAATTCCCGGTCAAAAAATAAGTTTAATGCTTTCTATATCTAAAATAGTAAAAACACTGTCTACTGACTGTTATTAGTCATTTTCACTTAAAACTATATAGTGAAAAAATAAAAACTATATTAAAAAATAGTGAAATACAATAGAATTAATAATTAGATAAATCTTTCACTAAAGTAAATTGTAAACGTTTTTTAAAGACTAATTTCATTCATAGTGAGAGAGTGTAGTTTCCCGGTTTATTTCAAAAATATACATAGTTTACTTTTTTTTTTAAATACGGTACAAGACATGTTTTCTTTTAATTTAGTGCGACTATAATTTACTGTCTCTCGGAGTCTCACAGAAATTGCCAACAAACTGTCAGTTCACCTATACAGTCTACAACATTCGTGACAATTAGAAAGATCATTTTGTCAGCAAGAATTTTCTTGATCGCGAACTGTTGTGAAACAATTCGAAACATTTAGATAATTTTAGTTATTTAATTCTATCTTTTCTGTAACAATTTTTATTCATACTAAAAAACATACCCGCGCTACGCACGTGATTATAATGTTTTTCTCCGGAAATTTTTAAATTAAAACATAATATCAATAATAATACAAAATTGTTGGATTTTATAGTATCTATTATCTAACATAATAGAAGAGAAAATCAAGAACAATATTGTTGGCAATTGATCAAAATTGATATTGAAAATGATGAGTCTTCAACCAAAAACATGAATTTTTATCAAATTAGTTCAACTTTCATGCATTTAGTTGAATTAACAACAAAAATAGTTGAATTCTGACAAAAAAGATAATTTTTCAACCAAGAAGATTATTTTCCACCAAAAAAGACGAATTTTGGACAAAATAGTTGAATCCTCAACCAAAACAGATCAATTTTTATCCCAACAGTTGTATTTTAACCAAAAATGATGAAATTTCTACCAAAAGAGATGAATTTTCAAACCATCAACACAAGCAAGGACAAAAGTTTTCATAAAAGATAAAAATTTATATCTGAACTTAAGAATTAATATATAATATTTGTATGCAATATATAGGCAATCAAACCGTTGCAATTTTTACAATTGTAAATAATTACGAGACATATTTAAAAAAAATTTAATAGAATTTTTTCTTTAGAATTCTAATTTGTGAAGAACAAAATAAAAAATATTTAAACACTTTATAATACGTCAGGAAATGTCATAATTTTATCATTTATTAATTTTCGGAAAATTGTAGATGTTAAGTTTCTTGATCAGGAAAGTCGGAGCTTTTGGAGGCAGATTCCTCACTCAGGAACACATCTGCGCAGATGTGTTTTTAGTAAGGATTCTCAACAAACAATATGCATTAATATCTAGCATATCTACAGTTTTGCATACAAATAATTTAAATTAACCATTTTTTTATTTTAATGAATAGAGCATGTGCGATTCACCCAAGAACGGTACTTTCCTAGGCGGAAATATTATATATAGCTTATATATAGTGTGAAGTATTATACATAATATTCATTTGTTTGATTCATTTTTTAAATAAAACAAATGAATATTATATATAATACTTCACACTATATATAAACTTTATATAATATTTCCGCCTGGGTTTCTTTTCAAAAACGCTCATACGTTAAAAAGGTACAGATGTAAACGCGTTTTACTGAATATCTCGGTTCGCTTCAAATGCATTTGTGCAGTTTCTTCATCGGAATAGCAGAATAGTTTCAAGATAGTTTCAAGATATTGTTCGCAAATGGCTCTATTTACTTTTCAATAACTGAATTTTTACTAATTGTTGGAGGCGTGATTTTTAAGAATCAGGTTAGACTTTTGTTTCTCCAGTGATGATGAAGCAGTATTAGGGGCGTCTCGCCGTAGAATATAACACTAATTTTGAATCAGCGAGAAATGGGGTACTGAATTAAATCAGTAAGAATTTTCACTGATTCAACTAGCTAGAAATGGGTCACTCAATCCAGAAAAGTACGGATTTTCACTGATTCAAATTTAGAGAGTATCGTCGCGGACTTTAAGCTTGCATGCCTGCGTGCATACTACATACCAGCGTCCTCGTACCTACGCACGCTATTTTCGTTACACAGGAGTTATTAGCATCTCGAGCTGTCGCACTAGTGGTCTTTAAATAATAATAGATTCTTCAACGACCCTCGACCCTGCAAGGGTACTGTACCATCGATAGTCTGAATTAAGGCCACCCGCAAATCAGGAAATTTTTGTTTCAATAAAAAAAACAGATTGAGATAAACCTTTTAATTATATGTCTCTAACATGTAGATGAAGAAATTTGACTCACATAATAATAAACATTGTATGTGAGAAACATATTTAGAGACCCGTGCAGAAATTTTGAAAGGGATCTAGTAGGGCGCTGACGAGTTTTTTCTATTTCTAATCGGGTTCTAGTGAGGAAAACTAGCGAAAGCCCAGTCGATAACGTAACGCTTTGGCCACGAGAGCCCTACTAGACTTTCTAGTAGTGTTCTAGTAGGGGTCGCCCTTCCATAACCCTACCAAAAAGAAGTGACCGTGCGAGGTTCTTATGGGGGTATTTGGTCACTTAAACTAGATTTGATTGACATATTATCACATATAATAATATATATGATAATATATATATAAAATTTCCATAATATGTCCGAATCTTTAACATTTGAAAATTGTTTAAAACAGCCAACTATTTTAAACTGGCACTCTTACAGCGCGTTAAATTCCTCGAAAAAACTTTCAGTAATATACTTTTACACTATATTTTCTAGAGAATCGTTAACGAATAGAGGTTAGGATTATAGTACTGCATCACGAAATTCCTAAAAATATGTTGTTTTTTCGCTTTATATCAATCAAATCTTGTTCTCAGGAAAATAATATTAAACCGGCTTGATTTTCTTAGATTATTACATTTTTGTAAATCAAAATTGCTCCTTTTTTGGGACAAAAATGGAGCCAAAGGTCAAGTCGAATCTTCAAAAATTGACATATTCAAATATTTGAATAAACGACCACACACATTTTAGTTTTTATGTATGTACGGACCATTTTACATGTTTCTTTCAAGATCGAAATTTCTTATCTTACGGAAATTTTTTTTAATTAGTATGCATACAAACTTTAAAAAGAAAATAACAAACTTTAATATTAGCTTACTAAAAACTGCAAGTGTACATTGTGTGAATTGCGAGATAAAAATCTGCAGATAATCATTTTTGGTCAGAGAGTTCAATTTGTTCAATTAGCTAGACTCAGTTATATCTATGCCAACTCTCAATTTGTGACTTAATCATGAAGAAATAAATACTTTAAGCTTACGTTATGAACAATTAACAACATGGACGAAATTTATAGTTCAAACAGAAAAATACTGAAAAATCTGATATATATATATATATATATATATATATATGAAGCAAGTAATTTTTATTTTTAAAACAGCCGTGTCCCCAATTCATATCTTTGAATTAGTTATGTGACTTTGTGATGATGATATAAGTTGGCATCCAAGTTTTTTCAAAGTATACAAATTTTAAAACCAACTCTGCTTTTAATTCCAATTATTTCTATTTCAATTAGATCTTTTTAATCTCAATGATTTTAACGTCAACTATAAAATCAATTATAAATTTCAAACTCCGTCAAAATTATTTATATTTAATTCACGCTATTTTCAAACTTCCAACATTTTGATTTCAGTTATATGAATATGATATCTTTGATTTAGGAATTCAAAACTGTCATTCATTAACAATAATAGTCAAAATGGATTTTGCTGTAAATCCCTATTTTAAACATTTTCACAATATCATTGGTTTATTTTTAACGATATTTGTCGCCAAATCAAGAATAAATATCGTTCGTTCAGCTATACATTTTTTCCGTGCGTGATTTGCCAATTTATAGAAAACATTTTTAAATAAAAAAGAAAAATAGTTATTTTCTTTTATTTAATATAATACAGTCATTTAGTTCTGTCAACTGACGAACAATTAGAATAACTAATTCATAATTCAACTAAATAATTAACGATGAACGTTAAATGCCTGCGGCAATGAAAACTTCCAAAATTTAACAAAGGGATATTTGAATAACTAAAAATTAAACAAATTCAAATATTAATATCTTTTTCAAATTGCGACAGTCTTCTAAGATATAAAAATTAAACTTGAACCTTTAGAAATTACACTACCGTTTCTAAAGCACCTTCATTTTTATAATATTAACATGCAAATATTTTTCATACAATACCAAGAAATCTAATAGAATTCTGTGTTTAATACGCCCAAATGAAGGACAAAATATCAATTTTATAAAAAGATTTTCCAAAAAACGTAAAATTTCCATGTTTTAGAGAAGTTTCAATCACTCGGAAAACTATTAAAATTTGTTTAATCTTGGGCTCATTTTGAAGGTGAGTCTCTTTAGCATTGTTCTAAATTATTAAGACATTTTTAGAATTTATTCCTAGATTCTACCCTAGGGTCAAACTTGGTGCAAAAAAGTCGCAAAATTTCAAAAAAGGCTAAACACTTACCAAATTGAAAAAAATTATTAATCATATTTTAATAAATGTTAGTAACATTTATAAAAATATAATTGTTTCGAATTTTTTGAAGTTATGTGGTGAGTACAATCATTGTTTAAAATTTAGCGATTTTTTGCACCAAGTTTGACCCCAGGGTAGAATCTAAAGAAAAATGCTAAAAATACCATATTACTTTATGGAAATACTATAAAAAGTCACCTGTGAAATAAGCTTAAAAACTTTAAGCCCCCTTAATTATTTTCAGAGATATTTCAATTTTTAGAAAACATCCAAATTTGAAGTTTTGTTTGCAATATATTTTTAAAAAATTGACATTTTGCCTTCAACTCGGGCTTATTAAACGCAGAATTTTATTACCTTTCGCAATATTATGAGAAAAAAAATTGTCATGTTCTTATTATAAAAGTTGAGGCACATTAGCAATTGCACAAAAATTAGGCTTGTAACTAATTTTTGCCAGTAGTCTACATAGTTTTAGGTGGAATCATTTGAAGCTTCATTCAAAATTAAAAATTAAAAAAGTATAATACCGAAAAATAAAAATGGAGGTAATAGAGAATAGAAATGATTGAAGCATTCGAAATTCAGCAGTCTGAAGTTTAAACATGTCATAACTAAACAAACGCCGATTTAAAATTGATTACAATAGTGAAAGATATGGTGGAACATTCGAAATGGAAAAATTTCAATCTTGAAGAATTGAAAGTTGAAACATTTTAAAATTCGAATAATGAAAATTTGAGCAACCTCAAATTGAGATATTGCAAATTTTCTATGCATTTATACATTTACAACATTTTTATAACTGCTCATTATAATTTAAAACAACACTTTGCAGCTACGATTTTACTCTGAAGTTATTTTAAATTAGCTTAGCTAGTCTTTATGTAATATTTGAAAATGGGCTTGATCGTGAAAAGACTTTAAAAAATGAAAAAAATGACTTCCTCTTCTCGTTATTTATATGATATCCCGCAGCCAAATTACAGCGATAACTTGAACAACCCCTCAGGGAGAGAAAATAAGTACCGACATTCAAATTTTTAGTATTTCTGTCATAAACTCTTTGCACTTCAATCTTTATTATATATGAATAAAAAAGAATATATTATTCTGGAATTTGTGAAATTTATGCAATACATGTCAATCCACAAAAAATTGTAGTAATTATCGATTTCTTAATTATCACTTTTAAAGATGAAAATAATCTGATTTAAGGGTGTTGGTTGAATCCGACTTCAAATTTTTTTTTGTATAGGGAATTGCACTGACTCAATATATATTTTCCCCAAGTATTTAAGAACGAAAGAAAGAAAATTTGTGAAATATCCGCGGTTTTGCAAGATCCTCGGATCAATAGAGGAATTAAGCCTTTTGCTGAGGAAATCATTATTTTCACGCAAATTATCAATTTTTCGAAAGGGAGAAATCTTTGGTTAGCAGAAGACAGCATTTGATCGGTGAGAACCGTTCGCAAATTTATTTTTTTACTCACAATTCTGACATCACAGAAGTATTTTTAGGCGTCATCATACATCCAAAGACCCCCAGCTTCATAATGGTGAACCTCAATTTTGCGAAATTGATGGTTATGAAATTTATTACTGGGTGACTTGATAAATTTATAATTTATAAAGAAAAGTGTACACTTGCCAGTTTTGTATTGTTAAATTGTCAATGTGGAAATTTTTGAAATATCAAAAATAACAGTTGGGCGACTTGATAAACTTGGAATTTATAAATAAATTTGCAGAGGGCCTAATTTGGAAATT
>JAABKJ010006350.1:0-22058 GCA_011634705.1 Andricus grossulariae | reverse complement strand
GTTTTTTGCTAATTGTCGGCCCCCCCCCCCCACCCTCCCTATGAATTTTTAAAAACTTTTATTTGCGAATTCGATATTTAAAATAAGATCCGCATGAAAAGGGCCCTCATAGCCGGTTCTAGTTGAGTCAATTTGTCTTCAACATGAACCATATTTGAGAATTTTGATTATTCATCTTTAAAATTGATAACATTCATTTGTAAATCTTCAAAATTGAACAATTTTCCATTTTAAATCTTCAGAATTGAAATAAATATTTTTTAAAAGTCTAAAATTACATGATTTTAAACTATAAATATTCCAAATGAATGAATCTTCAATTCTAAATCATACAAATAAAAGAATTTTGAATTGCGAATCGTTGAAATTACATATTTATAAATTAAGCTTTAAAGAATCTCCAACGGAAAATCTTCAAGATAGACACATTTAAAAAAGATGTAAAAAATTTCATGACTTTTGAACTATTAACAATTTTTAATTTTGAACATTTATATGACACAATTAAAAACTATGCAAGTTTTAGGTTTTACGATTAAAAATGTTGTAAATCTGATGATTTGAATTTGAAATTTGTTTAATTTAGAATTAAAAACTCTTGACTATTTTGACTATACAATTAAATATTCTGTAATTTTTATGATTTACATTTAAAATTTCTTAGATTTGGAAGAGATTTAAAATTGAAATATATTGAATGTTGCTATTTAAAATCAACAAGATTTTAGAATTTGGACATATAAATATTTAAAATCGAAAAATATACATTTTCAAATCTTTAAAATTAAAGCATTTTCCATTTTAAATCTGTAGAATTGAACTACATAAAAAAAGTTAAAAATTTCATCATTCTAAACTATAAACATTCCGAATTAATAAATCTTCAATTACTGTAAATCTTAATAATGGAAGATATTTAAATTGCGACGTGTTAAAATTCAAGAATTTTCAGTTGTAAATCTTCAAAACAATTAAAAACAATTAAACAATTAAAAAAAAACTTTCAAAATTATATACAAGTACCTGTAAAATATAAGTCTTGAAAATCAAAAAGTTTTCATTTGTAACTCTTCAAATTGTAAAAATTTAAATGGTAAATTAGTATCTTTGAAGAGTTTTCAATTTTGAATACTTATATTATACAATCAATAACTATTCAAGTTTTAGGTTTTACGATTAAAAATTCTGTAAATCTGATGATTTATATTTTCAATTTTTTAAATTTGAAAGACTAAGAATTTAAAACTTGACTTTTGATCTCCAAAATCATCAAAATTTAAGAATTTTTAATTATACAGTTTTTAATTTAAAAAGGTTTCAATTACAAATCTTCAAAATTAAACTATTAAAATATATTCAAAATTACACCATTCTCAATTATACACATTAAAAAAAAGAACAATCTTCCATTGCCAATCTTAAAACTCGAAGAATCTTTCATGGTAAATCTTCAAAATTGAATTACATATTCTAAACAAAACATTAAAAATTACATAATTTTGCTAATAACATTCCAAATTAATGAAGCTTTGATTGTAAATTCTTAAAATTGAAAAAATTGTCATGGTAAATCTTGAAGATTGAACTACATATTCTTTAAAAAAAAACATTCAAAATTACAGGATTTTGCTTTAAATAATCCAAATTAATTAATCGTCAATTGTAAATCTTAAAAACTGAAGAATTGTAAATTGCAAATCCCTTCAATTGAAAAGTGTTCAATTCTAAATCTTCAAAATTGTACTATTCCTTTAAAAAAAAACTTTTAAAATTACATTTTTACCTTTAAAATATAAGTCTTGAAAATTCGAGAATTTTCAATTATAATTCTTCAAAGTTTTACAATTAAAAATGCTTTAAATCTAATGATTTAAATTTAAAAAATTTTCACTTTGGAAAATTTGGAATTGATAAATCTTAACATTTCATCTCCATCATAAATCAAATTTAAGAATTTCATTTACACATCTTTAAAATTGAAAAATATTTATTTTCAAATTTCCAAAATTTAAGAATTTTCCATTTTAATCTTCAGAATTAAACTACAAATTAAAAAAAACGTTACGACTTATTACAAGATAGAGGGGAGATGAGGGTTAAAAAATTGCTATAAAATGTGTTATGTAATTTATGGATGGCCCCTAACTACTTTCTAATAAAAATTGAGACTTAAAATAATTTGAAGACATTTTAAGCCCATATTATAATAATCACTTTTTATTACTTTTACATATTCTACTATGTACAATAAAAATGTATGAAGTTTCGACAATTAAAAATGATTTTTCCCTGTTCTTTCGTCTCATTTTATAAAATAAAATCACGATCTCTCAAATTATTAAAAAGATAAAAAGAATGTCTACGAACTTATTCTATTATGATGGAAGACTATAAGTTTAATCTAACATGATTAAGAATTAAGCCTTATGGATAAGTGGCACATTGAAAATTCTAGTCGATACACAGCACAATATTATTACCACAGTCATCGTATTTATAGATAGAAAATTAAAAAACAAGAAAATATATATTAAAAAGCAAGACAAAAGGAATTTGCTTTGCTGAAATCAAGGCCCGTTTCCTGCCTTATCGACATTTTTTCGCAAGGACTCACATCCGCACGAATTGAGATATAGAGTTGAAAATTTGCGAAATAAAATAAAATAATTCAAACTCTTAAAACTGAAATTTTTTAATTTGAAGTACTCAAAACTGAACAGTAAATTAAAGCTCTATAAGTGGAACTCTTTTGAATTTTAAGCTTAATTAATTTTGTATTCAAACGCTCAGTAATTTATAAGCATAAAATGGAAGCTTTTGACATTTTTCAATTGAAAACAATTTAATTAAGTGCCATTAAACTGCAACATTTTAAATTTCAAAATATTACAAAATTGAAAATAAAAAGTTTCCCCTTTTCATCTGAATGTTAAGAATACCAAATTTGCCCCCCGTCCAATCAAGAAATGTTGAAAAGAAAAAAATTAGCCTCTTCCAATTCAGGGAAATAATTAATAACCAAAATTTCCTCCCTTCCAACTCAATAAAAATCTTCACAACGAAAGAATTAGCTCTTCCAGTTTGCAAAAACTTCAAAATCCAAATTTCCTCCCTGCCAACTCAATAAAAATTTTAAAAATAAAAAATTATCTACCTCCAAATCAGAAAAAAGATTGACAAAAAGTTCCTCCATTCAACTCAATAAAAATGCTAAAAAGCAAAATGGCCTCTTCCAATTCAGAAACAAAAAATAACCAAAATTTCCTCCCTTTCAAATCAATAAAAATGTAAAAAAATAAACAAATGATCCTGCTTCCAATTCATAAAATATTGAAAACCAAAATTTCTGCTTTCCAACTCGATAAAACTCTTAAAAATATAAAATGCCCCTCTGCCAATTCAACCAACATTAAAAACTAAAGTTTCTTCGTATCAAACTCAATAAAAATGTTAAAAATACCAAGTTTTCTGGGCTTCAACTGAATAAAAATGTAAAACCCAAAAAAGTTCCTCTTCCAATTTGGAAAAAAATAAAATACCAAAATTTCTTCCCTTTCTTTTAAAATTAGAAGTTTAAAAACAAAAACGTTTTTTATACGTAAATCCTTTTAAGTTAAATTATTTTTATTTTAAGTACATTCAAATTAATAATTGTTCTATTGTTATTTATACATCAAAATTCAACACTTTCACTTACACATTAATTTTTCTATGATGGAACATTTAAAATTTTAACTTTCAAAGTTTAAATTTACGAAGTGACTTTCTAGTTTAAAACAATTTAGTTTCAAATTGTCTAGTTTTGACTATTTCATTTATAAGTGATAATTTTAAATGAGTGATCAAATATTTTTAAATATTAAAAACTATTATTTTTTTAATAAAACATTTTGAATGAAGCAATATTTCAATAGGATATGAAATTGAATAAAAGTGTTTAATTATGAATTTGTTAATTTGAAATTATTTTAAAACTGAAAACAGTTTATAAAATTTCAATCGGACGTTTTACAATATTACTAAGGCTTTTGAATTGAAACAGTTCAATTTTCAACCAGATTCAGAATCGTCTTGTAGAAACAATTAATGTTTATTTGTAACACTCAAACTACAGTTTAGTTTTAAAAATCAATAATTTATTTATATTGAAAAGTTTTAAACGAAATACATGAATTTTCAACCAATTAGTTGAATTATCAAATAAAAGAAATAATTTTTAAACCAAAAATGTAATCGTTAAATTTTATAATTTAAAAAATTAATGTTCGACAAAAAAACGAATTTTCAACCAGTTAAATTTAAACAAATAAGACGAACTTTTCACAAAATAGTTAAAACCTGAAGTAAAAGGTGAATTTTCAACAAACAAGATTAATTGTCTTAGAAAAAAGACGATTTTTCAACAAAATACATAAAGTATTAACAAAATTGTTGAATTTTCAACTTATAAAAGATCATTTTTCAACCAAAAACGAAATAGTTATATTTTGAGATAAAAAAGTTAATTTTTAACCAAGAAAAAAAACGAATTTTTAACAAAATTGTTGAATTTTATTGAAGATTTTAATTTGAAATCACTAGCAGTTAAATTGAACCAAAAAAGAATAATTTTCTACAAAATAGTCGAATGCGCACCAAAAATAGATTAATTTTCAACCAAACTAATCAATATTGAAGTTAAATGATAAATCTTCAATAGGTATAGTCCATTTTTAAATAAAAAAGAGGAATTTTCAACTAAAATGATGAATATTTAACTGGAATAGTGGAATTTTCAACCAAAAAGATACATTTTCAACGAAAAAAGGCAAACTGTCAACCAAAAATTAAATAGTTGAATTGTCATTTAAAAAACAATAATTTCCAACCAAAGAGATGAATTTTCATCTAAAATGATGAATCTTTAACTATAATAATTTCATTTTCGACCAAAAAGCTGAATTTCGAACCAAGAAAATTAATTTCTACAAAAAAAGACGAATTTTTAACAAACAAAGAATATCAATTTTCTACCAAACAGAACAAATTTTCGACAAAATAAATGAATTGCCAACCAGATACTTTAACTCTCAACTAAAAAAGATCAATTTTCAATTTAAAAAAAGCAAGCTCTCAAAAAAATTCCGACTTTAAAAAAGAATTCCCTGGGATTTTCAGGTTTTTCCAGGTATACGAAAATTCCCGGTCAATTTCCAGTTTTCTCGGTTTCCCACCCTAAAAATGCAAAAAATTTCAACAATATTTTTTCTTTGTAATTCCAAAAATGTAGGTTCCCAAATTTTCAACTACATACCTCAATTCGTCTGAACGTAAGTTGTTGCGGAAAAAAATTTCGGTGAAATATGAATCGAGTAAGTATTACATCACCTACTTACAAATTGCGAGAAGATCTAGAAAATAAAGTTATTTACATTCCCTAAAATGTAAAATATAAATCTATAAATAAAATATCAATTTTGAGAATCCTTCGAGTCGAGTATTAATATTTTAACAAAATACCATCAAATTCAACTATTCACTGCCACTGGTAATTTTACACTTTTTAAAATTAAATATTTAAACTTAATTCTGCCTTACAGTTGATCTATGATTTTTATACAACTTTAAAAGAAATAAAGTAAATTCAGAGAAACTGAGAAGAATCCATAAATCTCTAGAGGTCCATTGAAACTTATTATCCCTTAATCTTTTTTCAGCTCCAAGTGGCAGCAATTTACCGCATTCTAGGGTAAAAACTGGATGATAAAATTAATTTTCTCTTGCGTAAGAGAAAAGACATCACATCGATTATTTAGAGCCCTAAGACCCCAAAGAAAATTGCGAAATTGCAAAGCTTACTATCAAAGTTTGCCTTGGATAGAACAATTATTTCCTAAAGTCTAAATAGCAAAAATATAGCTAATGAAAGCATTACCGAAATATTACTTACATCAAAAGAGTATTTTTTTAAGAAGGATTATTTTCTCTGTCAGTCTTTGAGTTACTCTAAACTCTTATCTTTCAATCATGATTTTCATTCTTCACATTATTTAACTATCTTAACTTTCATAAGAATGCTTTTCGCATAAGCTCGTTGGTTTCGTAAAAAGTAGAAACTAAGATTGCACTGGCCGCAATTAGTGCTTTTCTCACTGGTGCACAGTCCGAGGTTTTTTTAAAGGATTGAGTAACTATCAGGGATAATTTTCTCTGATGAATCGCAAAATTCGAGAGAATCCTAATCTTTTGTAATACTTCCATTTTCCGACATTTCCGTATGAATGACGCCGTAAAGAAGGATTTGAAGAGCGAATGCAAGTATTCGATCTGTGAGATATGGTGTCGACGGGAACTTTTGAAGAAGTTGGCTTCAGCGACGAGTTGACTCTTTTCTGAAAAATGAAAAATAAAATTCAGAATTTATAAAAGCAGGCCTGAGATTGCATGGAGCACTCCAATTTAAAAAAAAAGCATTCCAGGCTATGTGTATTTCCCGGTTGCAGGGTCACAGTCCGTATAGCATAAAATATAGGGACCAAAAAGTACTTTTTGTTACTCTCATAGGGAACTTTTTTCACGCTCAAAGGGTAACAAAGTCAGGATAAATTCATAAGACTTTAAAACAATTCAAGTGAAATTCCAAAGAATTCAAATGAATTGAAAACAATTTAAAAATTTGGAAAAACCTAGTTGAATTCATTAAACTTGATATGAGTTTGGAAAAATTCAAGCGAATTCAAAAGAATTTGATGATATGCCTGAGATTTCAAAGTGAGATTGAGGAGAATTCAGCTAAAATAAAAAAATTGAAGAGAATTCCAAAGAATTTTCAAATCTCTTCAAATCTTTGAAACCCTACAAATTTCTAACCAAAAAAGTTACTAATGATTATAAAAAAATTTAAGTTAAATTCAAAAAAATTCAAAAGAATTGGAAAAAAAATCGAAATCGAAAAAATTCCATTGATTACAATCAAATTTGAGTGAATTTAGAGTAATTTAAGAAAAATGAGAAGAATTCGATAAAATTGATAAAAAAATCAAACTGAGTTTAAAAAACAATCAAATGGATTCCAAACAATTAAAAAATATGGAAAAATTTACCTAAATTTAAAAAATTAAACTAAATAAAAAAAATTCCAAAGAATTGAAAAGAATTTAGGGTGAATTAAAAAAAGCTACAAATCTATTCAAATCTTTGAAACTCTACTAATTTCTAACCAAAGAAGTGACTAATGACTATAAAACAATGCAAGTTAAATTCAAAATAATTAAAATGAATTGGAAAAAAAATGTTTAATCGAAAAAATTCCATTGATTACAATATAATTTCAAAAATAAGAAAAAATTCCTTGAATTGAGTAATTTTGAAATGAGTTAAAAAAATTAAAGAGAATTAAAAAGAATGTAATGTAATGCCTGAGAATTCTAAGTGAGGTTAAAAGACTAGGTTCATGTAAATAAAAACTTAATTTAGTAAAAAGTTAATTTAGAGAAATTTAGGGGCAGTGAGAAGAATTCGATAAAATTCATAAAGAATCAAACTGAGTTTAAAAAAACAATAAAGTGATTTCAAAAGAATTAAAAAGTATGAAAAAATGCATTGAATTGAGTAACCTTTGAAATAAGTTTAGAAAAATTAATGAGAATATAAAAGAATGTAATGAAATGCCTACGAATTGAAACTGAGGTTAAAAGACCAGGATGAATTGAATAAAAAATTTAAAGTTAAAAAAATCCATTGATAACTAGAATTGAGTGAATTTAGAAGAATTCCACTAAATTAAAAACATTCAACACAATTCCAAATAATTTAAAAAAACTTAGGGCGAATTTAAAAAAAAAACTTCAAATCTTTGAAACCCTACTAATTTCTAACCAAAGAAGTAACTAATCACTATAAAATAATTCGGGTTAAATTAAAAAGAATTCAAATGAAATGGAAAAAATTGGAAAAATCGAAAGATTCCATTGATTACAATAAAATTTGAGTGAATTGAGAGGAATTTAAGGAAAATGAGAAGAATTCGATCAAATTCATAAAAAATGAAACTGAATTTAAAAAAGAATCAAGTGAATTCAAAACAATGACAAAATATGAAAAAAAATCATTGAATTGAGTAAGTTTGAAATAAGTTTAGAAAAATTAAAGAGAATTTAAAAGAATTTGATGAAATGCCTATGAATTTAAGGTGAGTTTTAAAGACTTCAAGGTGAATTAAACAAAAACTTTTTCAAAATCCCTGGAATTGAGTAGAATTGAGTGCATTTAGTAGAATTAAAAATAATTTAAAAGAACTCAGGATAAATTAATAAGAATTCAGGGTGAATTTCAAATGAATTGTAAAAAATATTTGAAAATCTCCTGAAATCTTTGAAACCTCACGAAATCACTTACTTATTGTGAATAAATTCTTTGAAATACATTAAAATATTATAAGATCCTGTGAAGTTCTATGAAATTTGATACTTCCAGAAATCCTGAAAAATCTATTAAAATCCTTAGAAAATCTTATAAAACCCCTTAGAATCTTTTAAAATATCTTAAAACGTTATATGTCCTGCATCAATTAAAAATTTCTTTGTAATCTTTTAAAATACCCTAAGATATTTCAAATCCTTTAAAATCTTTTGAAATCCCTTGAAATTGGTTAAAGCTCTTGACGATGCCAAGGAATCTGAAAAAATCTCTTTATATTGAAATGAATTTAGAGAAATTTAAAGTAAACGAGAAGAAATCGATAACATTTATAAAAATTCAAGGTGAATTAAAAAAAAGTTCAAATTAATTGAAAACAATTTAAAGCTATAAAAAAACTTCATTGAATTCAGTAACTTTGAAATGAGCTTAGAAGAATTCAAGTGAATTAAAAAAAAATCAAAAGAATTCCAAAGAATTAAAAAGAATTCAGGATAAATTAATAAAAATTCCAAAAACTAATTTCAAAACTCTTCAAATCTTTGAAACCCTACGAAATACCTCACTTCTCATGAATGAACTCTTTGAAACCTACTGAAATATATTACAAAATGTATTAAAATACACTGAGATCTTTGAAACCCCTCAAGATCATTGACATTCTCGGAAATCTTATAAAATAACGTGACATATTTTAAAATATCTTAAAACCTTATAGGTCCTGTAAAATTGTTCCATATTTTTTGAAATTTTAGGAAATTATTTACTCTAAAATATTTTTAACTCTTTGAAATCCCTTTAAATTAAACAAATTAATAAAAAATTCCATGGAATTGTTTAAAATTGCCTAAAATATCTCAAACTACAAACTCTTGAAAATGCCTTACAAGTTTTCAAAATTCCCTAAAATCTTAAAAATCCCTTTATATTATTGAGATCTATTAAAAATGTATCGGAATCATTAAAAATACCCTGAAATATTTCAAAATAATTCAAGCCAATTCAGGGATAGCTAATTTGAATAGTGATTAACCCAAGAGTTAATTTATTGAAATAAAAGTGACTAATGTGATATTTTCATTTAAAAAAGTGAATAAAAAGTGATTTGAGAACAAAGTAACCAATAGTTACTGTGTGGCAGTCCTGATTATTTTTTGCAGTTAGTTCTTACAGAAATTCTCTGCTTTGATACTTTTTTCAAAATTCCTGACTCTTGGAAGCTTTGATCTTTTTATACACTTTTTCCTGACTCTTGGAAGAATTAATCTTTTTATACATTTTTTGAAAGTTCCATTATGGGCTGCAAATAGGGTACCATAGTGACCAAATCTTGAAAATAGGGGACTTTAGGGACCTTAACTGAATATAGGGTACAATAGGGGATATAGGGACAAATTTTTTTTTAATAGAACAATTAAAATTGTTACGTTAAAAGTTTAAATTTAGCTCTTTGAAATTTTAACGATTCAAGGCTTTCTATTTTAAAGAATTCAGTTTCAAAATATTTAGTTTCGATTTTTTAAATTACAATTGCTCATTTTAAATGAACATTCAAATATCGGTAATAATTAAATAATTGTCCCTTTTCTCAATTGAAAAATTTCAAATCGAATGGGTTAAAAATGAAATATTTTTGACTGAAACAATATTTGAATAGAATTCAAAATTGAATAAAAGCATTTAATTATGAATCTATTAATTTGAAGTTACTTTAAATTAAAAAGAAAATTATTTATTAATTATAAACATTTTTTAATTTATCAATAATAAAAATATTTTGAACGGATTCAGAATCGTCTTGTAAAATCAATTATTGATTACTTTTCAATAATTAAAGTACAGTTTAATTTTAAAAATCATATATTTATACTTACTTATCTTTTGAAACTTGATCAACTAAAAACCGCTTTTATCAACAAATTTCCATTTCAAACTCTCTTATTTTTGTAAACCTTCAAAACTGCATTTTTAAATTCTTTATATTAAAAATATACGCTTAAAAATTAACATCCAGAATAGAACATTTTTTGAGTAAAATATTTTAGAATTACGCATTGTAAACTGAATGATATCATAATTGAAAAAGTTAACAATTGAACTTAAGATTAAAACAAAGTTCAAATCAAACTTATTTTAAATGTGTACATAATTTCTCAAAAAAGAAAAAAGATGGAAATATTTGTTTAAATTGCATTAGATCATCATGTGATATGAAATTTGTGATGTTTTAAGTGATTGGATAGGGTTTTCTTCTAAAACTTCGGAAAATTCCCGGTCAAAAAATCAAATCACTGGATAAAAGGATTATTTATGAGTAGTTTAAGTAAATATCTTCTATGAGTAATGATATTAGATATATTGTATTTACCTTCGGCATAGCAGACTCGATTAACTGATCCAATCTTAGATTTTCTTCGATTGTCAAACTGTGCCTATTTTCATTTTGCTCTGATTTTATTCTTCCTGTCCTAATTATATTTTTTTGGGGAGATAAAGGGGGCGAAGAACAACCGTACGGAAGCATCCGATTCGCTGGAATGTCTTCCAAAACTCTTCCTGATGAATTTCGGTGAAAGGATTGAGTTTGTTTCTAAAAATTAAAGATAGTAAAAATATTTACAATTTATTATTTATTTCAAAATGAGAGGCCATTCATGAACTACGTTACCAATTTTGAGATATTTTGACCTCCTGCCCCCTACAAATGTAATGAACCAAGACTGATTAAAAATATTAAAATATCAAACCTCATAGCTCAAAATGCACCCAAAACCGGGGAAATAAAGTATTTTTGTACGAGAATAGGGGAATAATGAGGAAATAAATTCTTTTAAATAAAATTAATGCAGACACCATATTAAATTCAATAGGGAATGCTTCAAATTCCAAACATTTCAAGTCGAAATATATTGCATTTTCAACAAAAGAATTAAATTTTCTAGCAAAAAAGATTTTCTACCAAAAGAAATGAATCTTCATCCCAAAGAGACGAATTAAAAAAATTATTTTTAATCAAATAGCTGCATTAAAAATCAAACAGTTGATCTTTTGACCAAATAGTTCAATTTTTAAGTTAAAAAGACGAATTTTTTCAAAGACAGTTGTATTTTCAACAAAAAAGTTCATTTTCAACCAAGAACGATGAATTTTGAACAAAGAATTATGACATGTTTACCATAAAAAATGGATATTCAATGCAAAACGACGAATTTTTAACCAAGAAGTTGAATTTTTGACCAAAAAAGATGTCTTTAATAAA
Organism: Andricus grossulariae; assembly: GCA_011634705.1. Lineage (NCBI taxonomy): Eukaryota > Metazoa > Arthropoda > Insecta > Hymenoptera > Cynipidae > Andricus > Andricus grossulariae. The sequence continues at coordinate 10,402 of JAABKJ010006350.1, read as the reverse complement.
AGAGTTGAATTTTCAACGAAATAATTAAACTTTCAACAAAATAGTTGAGTTTATAACCTGAGAAGATAAATTTTCAACCAAATAGTTGAATCTTTACCAAAAAAATTTAACTTTTCAACCAAAAATGAAAGTTAAATTCTTAGTTTAAAAAATTACTTAAAAAAAAAAGAATTTTCAACAAGTTGAATTCAACGGAAAGACTAATTTTTAACAAAAGAAATCAGTTTTTAACCTAAAAATTCAAATGTTTAGAAATTAGGTGACATTTAAACTAGAAAAAAAAAAGAATTTTTAACCAGAAAGTTAATTTTCAATCAGGAAAGATGAATTTTCAAACAAATAGTTTAAGTTTCAACTGAAAAAGATAATTTTACAACCAAACATGGAATCGCTACATTTCCAGTTTAAAAAATTAATTTTCCACACGAAAACCTCGAATATTTAACCATTTAAATTTAACCGAAAAAGACAATTTTTCACAAAATAGTTAAATCCTCAACCAAAAAGATGAATTAAAAAAAAAAAAGATGAATTCTTTACCAAAAAGACAAATTTTCAACAAAATACATGCATTTTTAACAAAATTGTTGAATTTTCAACTCATAAAAGATAAATTTTCAGCCAAAAATGAAATGGTTACATTTTCAGATAATAAAAAATATTTTTAACAACAAAAAAACGAATTTTCAACAAAATAGTTTCATTTTGAACCAAAAAGATGAATTTTTACCAAAAAATACGAATTTGCAACAAAATATATGGATTTTTAACAAAATTGTTGAATTTTGTAGTTAAAAAGACAACTGTTCTACAAAAAAGTTGCATTTTCAACCAAAAAGTATGAATTTTCAACTAAAATAATGAATCTTCAACTAAAAAAGATAAATTTTCTACAAAATATTTGTACCCTCAAGAAGACAAATTATCAACAAAATACATTAATTTCTAACCAAATAGTTGAATATTCAACTGATTAAAATAAGTTTTCAACCAAATAGTTGAATTTTTTAACTAGAAAATATAAATTTTCAAACCAGAAGTGGAATAGTAAAATTTAAAATTTTAAAAATTAGTTTTCAATTAAAGGAAAAAAAACGATGAAAATTTTTTTTTTTAAACAAATTTTCAATAAAATATTTAAATTTTCAACCAAAGAAATAAATCCTAAACAAAAAAAATGAATATTGAACAAATAGTTGAACTTTCAACGAAGCTGTTAACTTTTTAACAAAAAAAGATGAAATTTCTACTAAAATAGTTGAATTTTCAACCAAAAAAGATTTCTCAATCAAGAAGAAAACAAAATTTTAACCAAATTGTTGAACTTCCTACAAAACTGTTAACTTTTTTACGAAACAATTGAATTTTCAACTAATAGTCGAGTTTTCTACCAGAATAGCTGGATTTTCAACCCAAAAAGACTTTTTTTTTTTACAAAATAGTTGCATTTTCAACAAAGTAGTAGATTTTTCAACCGAACAGATAAGTCTCCTAAAAAAAATAATCTTTGACAAAGAAATTGAACTTTCAACTAAGTAGTTGATGTTAAAAAAATATGACTTTTTAACAAAATAGTTGAATTTTTAACTAAAAAGAGATAAATTTTCAACCATAAATGGAATAGTTAAATTTTCAGTTAAAAAAAGTTAATTTTCAATCGAAGATGAAACAAATTTTCAACAAAATCATTAAATTTTCAACAAAATCATTAAATTTTCAACAAAATCATTAAATTTTCAGCCAGAGATGAATCTTTAAAAAAATTCATTTTTAACAAAGCAGTTGAACTTTCAATCAAGTAGTTGAATCTTTATAAAAAATGTGACTTAACAAAATAGTAACATTTTCAACAAAATAATTAAATTTTCAACCAAAAGAATTAATTTTCAACAAAAAATGTGAGAATTGATATTTCTATCAAAAAATTTTAATTTTTAATAAAAAACAGTTAAATTGAACCAAAAAAGACGAATTTTGAACCAAATGATTGAATCCTCAACCAAAACTAATATTTTCAAGCAAATCGTTGCATTTTTAACCAAAAAAAGACGAAATTTCTACCAAGAGTTGAATTTTCAACCAAAAAAGGTTTTTCAATCAAGAAGGAAACAAAATTTCAACCAAATTGTTGAATTCTCTACAAAAAAGTTGAATTTTCTACAAAGGAGTTGAATTTTCAACTAATTGTGAAATTTTCTACCAAACTAATTGAATATTTTCAACCCAAAAAAGACTAATTTTCTACAAAGCGGTTGAATTTTCAACGAAAAAGATAATCTTCATCCAATGAGATGAATCTTCAACCAAAAAAATGAATTTTCAACAAAGTAGTTGAACTTCAACCCAGTAGTTGAATTTTTAACCAAAAAAGGTTACTTTTTTTACCAAATAGTTGCATTTTCAACAAAATAATTAAATTTTCAACCAAGTAATAGAATATTCAACCAAAAAGATTCATCTCCAACTACAACAAAAAAACATTTTTAACAAACTAATTCAATCTTCAACCAAGTAGTTGAATTTTTAACTAAAAAGGATGAGTTTAACAAAATAGTTGCATTGTCAACAAAATACTTAAATTTTCAACCATGTAGTCGAATTTTTAACCAAACAAGATGAATTCCGAACCGAAAATATAATAGTAGTCCCAAACTGGTTGGATTTTCTTACTGGGTTCTATTATTTCAATTTGCATTCAAGCGAAAAAAACCAGGGAAAAAGGGGAAGTTACTTGAAATAAGAGAAAAAAGGATACATTCTTTAAAATAGGGGGAAAGAGGGGAATAGCCGAAAGAGTGTGACCTCTGAAATACAAAAATGATTTTAAAACTTTAAATTATTAGTAAACAAATTGGTAACGCACTTTATAGACGGCCCCTAAAAATATTCGATGTACCTTTGGCATTGCAGATTCTATTAACTGGTCCAATTTGAAATTATCTTCTTCCGTCATGCTGATAGTGTCATATTCTGGTTCCGGGTTTATTCTGTCGGATCTAAAAAAATTCTGCCGCATCGAATTGTTGTAGGACGGACGAACGTAAGAATTTTTGTTCGGTCGGTTGTCCTGCACTTTTATCGGGGAAGATTTCACAGAGTGGTTCACTGATTTCTGAAAATTGATTTGCAGTTTTTAATTTGATAAATTGAATTCATAAATTTGTGGATTAGTAAATTAGACTAGGACAGTTTAGAATCTCACCTTGCCTAACTGAATCAACTGTTCAAGCCTCAAATTTTCTTCCTGCGTAAATGCGAAATCACTCATTGTTTCACGAGTTACTCTTGGCTTAAAAGATTGCTGACGTAAAGGAGGAAGTGGAGCATCGCTGTAAGGATCTGATCTACCACGAATATTTACTGGCGATGATCTCGATGAGACGCTTAATCGTTTCTGAAAATTTACATTTAAATGTTGCTTTAGAAATTAATTAAATCTGTAAGACGAAAATGGGTAAAAGTAATTATAAATACGGCTGCGAAGTACTATGGACGTAGTCACTATGGGTGTATTTATTTGTCAATTGATGTGTTCTGTTACGATGAACAACTTTTTAAGCTACGGTAGTTTTATGTTTTAAATTAAAACCTCACAGAAACAATGTAAGTTTTCTTAAAACTTTTTAAGTAGCTATTGATAAATCAATGATAAACAAATCTTCCTATAAACCACCATGTAATACAATTGAACTACCTATCGGAATTCTCTATAAAATACTCTATAAAATAAAGTTTTCTTAAAATTTAAATAGAATATAATATATTCAATATTTTTCAAATGTCCTTGCAAATATATTAAATTATTATGAACATTTTTGCTTGCATGGTGCAACATATTTAAAGTGAAAACAAAAAAGGTTGAAATAATTTTAATATTGTTTCAGCTGAAAAAATGTTGTTGTAAAATATATGAAATAAGTAATCATGAGGTATCTATAAAATTTATTTGAAATATATATTCATTTGATTTTTATTATTACTTTCCTAAAGATTAGATGTCTTCGAAATTTTGCAACTTTTTTAAATGTTCATTATATTAGACCTTAATTGAATTTTAAGAAAATTTTGAAATTTTCACTATTATTGCAATATCTTCTTAAATAATTGAAAAAGGCTTTCGACCTGGCAATACAAACAATAAAAAACAAACAATGAACAGAAGAAAAAATAGTATTAAAAAATTACTTTTGGCACTCCAGATTCAGAAAGCTGGTCAATTCTGTTCTCTTCTTCAGTAAAATCGTTGTTCAAATCTCTGCTTGAAATCTCAGACTGACTTGAGGAATGAAGCCTTCTCGAAGGAGAATTATAATTTGATTTGTTTATCAGTAATTCTGGCGAAGTTGACGGAGAAGAAGATAATGCGTTTTGTCTCTGAAAAATAAAAAGGGATGAAGATTATTTCTCTCTTATATCCACATTTTTTTCTCAATGTTCTGAACATAATATTTATAAAAATTTTAACTTGTGGGAAAAATTTATTATTTATAGAAAATATATTAATATACGGTTTTCAAGAGTAAATAATAATCCAATTTTTAACATCACTAAAAAAAACACGCGCACTACGCGCGCTTATTTTTTTTTTTAGTGTCACGCAATTTTTGTGATTTAAATATAAGATAGACACTGATACAAAATTTTTGTATTTTATAGTTTAAATTTTTTGAAATAATAGAAAAGAAAAACAAGGAAAATATTTTTTATATTTGATGAAAATTGATACCTTAAATTCAAATTAAAAGTATTCAAGAATATAAATTTTAGTTTTAAAGTCTAAAAAATGTCGCAATCATTGTTGTTGAATACCTTATACTGATGGGCTTGTCATTACTTTCAGTTGTTTTATATCTTGAATTTGAAAATTTGAAAATTAAATCCAGAAATAATCATTTTTAATTAGAAAAATCATAGAAACCCTTATGCGAATTAAGAAACATTTGTGCTTCTTCTTAATACTCTTAATATTTTAATATAAAATCATAAAGAATACTTGAAATTTATCAAAAATCTTAGGTTTTTTTTTAACTGAAAATTATCATTTTGAAACAAAAATCATCATCAAGGTTCAACAATTTGAGGTTATGTTAGCGTTTTACAAAAATCATTATAATTTGAACAAGATTTAGAATCTTTTAACCATTTTCGATTTTGTCATTATTTTTATCAAAAATTGATATTAAAAATTTTTGAAATTAGATTTCAAAGAAGATTTACAAATTTGAACAATTTTAGGTTATGTTAGCGTTTTACATCAAAAATTGGTATTTTACACAAACATCATTATAGTTGGAACAAGAATTGCAAATTATTAACAGTTTCAGATTATATTAACGATATTCATATGAAATCGGTTTTTTAAAACAAAAATCATTAGATTTTGAAGATCCATAATTTTTTAACCATTTTAGGTTAAGTTAGCATTGTACATCAAAAGTTGGTATTTTAAAGAAAAAATCATTATAATTTGAACAAGATTTGGCATTTCTAATAATTTTGGATTGTTATTTTTTTCTATAATTTTGGATAATTATAACGTTTTTCGTCAGAAATTGGTATTTTTAATATTAAAAAAAGGGAACGATAATAGGTCCGGCCTATCGCCTAGTCTAGAACCCTTTTCCAATTCTCCCAACCTGTTGACAAGATTGATGACGGCCAGTTGGACTATTATTCGCAGCCCAAAAAAAAATTAGATTTCAATGACGATTCACAACTTTTAAGAATTTTAGGTTATTTTAGCGATTTTCGATGAAAAACACTAACATAACATTTGCTCAAAATGGTAAGCTTTCTTGGAAACCTAATGCTTTTGATTTTAAATGTGACATTATCCTAAAATTGTTCAATAAAGCGCCAACATAACTTAAAATTGTACAAAGATTTTCAATCTACTCTGAAATCCAATGATTTAAAAAAATATTTAAATACCAATCTTCCATCAAAAATACTAACATAACATAAAATTTTTTTTCCAATTTGTGAATGTTTTTAAAAATTTAATTTTTGTACCTAAAACAGCAATGTCCGGTTGAAAACGATAACATAAGCTAAAATTCTTTGAAGAATTTTGAATCCTCTTTGAAATATAATTTTGTTATTAAAAATAAAAATTTCAGACGAAACACACTAATATAATCCAAAATTGTTGAAAAAATTCTCCATCTTGTTCAAATGAATGATTTTTCTTTAAAAATGCCAATTTTCGAATAAAAACGGCAATGTAACTTAAAATTGTTAAAAAGGATGCATTTTCTTTAAAATTTAATGATTTTTTAATAAAACTGTAAATTTCTAACGCCAAGCACTGACATAATCCGAAATTGTTCAAACTTGTAAATTTTATTACTTTACCCAAAAATCATTGTATTTCATTCTAATAACTTTTCTTTAAAAATGCCGATTTCAGGTTAAACACACCAAAATCATCTAAAGTCCCAAAATTGTAAATCTTCTTTGAAATATATATTGAAAACCGCTATAATTTAACTTACAATTGTACCACAAATTTTTATCTTTTTTTTGAAATCTAATGATTTTTTACTAAAAATACCGGTTTCTGATGGAATACGCCAAAACAGCCTAAAATTTCTGAAACTTTGTGAATCTTCTTTGAAATCTAATTTTTTTAAATTAAAAATACCAGTTTGCGACGAAAAACACTATAACATATAACAACATTGTTAAAAGATTCTGAATCTTCTTCAAATTATAACGATTTTTGTTTGAAAATACCGATTTTTGATGTAAAACGTCAACGTAACCTGAAATTGTTGAAAAATTACGAATCTTCTTTGACATCTAATGATTTTTTAATAAAAATGTCTATTTCCGACGAAAAACACTAACAGAATCTGAAATTGTTTAAGCTTGTAAATTTTTTTCTTTTAAATAAAAATCATTGCATTTAAATCAAATCATTTTTGTTTAAAAATACCAATTTCAGGTGAAATACACCAACATAACGTAAATTTTGGAGAAGTTGTAAATATTCTTTGAAATCTAATAATTTGTTATTAAAAATACTAATAACTGAAAAAACTAACATAATACAAAATTGTTTAGAATTGTAAATCTTCTTCGAAATCTAATGATTTTTGTCTGAATTAACCCATTTCATGTGAAAAACGTTAAATAACCTGAAACTGTTCACAAATGGTGAATCTTCTTTAAAATCTATATTGAAAACCGCTAGCTTAACCTAAATTGTACGAAATTTTTTTACTTTTTTTAAATCTAATCATTTTTTTACTAAAAATGCCGTCTTCTGGTGTAAAACACTAAGATAACCAAAAATTGTTCAAAAATTGTGAATCTTTTTTTAAATCTAATTAAAACAAAAAATTAAAAATACGAATTTCCGAACAAAAGCACTAATGTAATGCAAAATTGTTAAAAGATTCTAAATGTTGTTAAAATTATAATGATTGTTGTTTGAAAATGCCAATTTTCAATGTAAAACGCCAGTGTAACCTAAAAATTGTTCAAAAATAATAAACATTCAAAATCTAATGATTTTTGTTTTGAAATGTCAATTTTCGGTCAAAAGCGCTAATAAAACCGAAGAGCGTAAATAGTTTAAAAAATTTTCAACTTTCAAGCCTAATAATTTATGATTAAAAATACCCATTTCCGGTGTAATGCGCTGAGATAACCTAAAACTGTCGAAAATTGGGATTCTTGATGATGATTTTTGTTTAAAAACTAACACAACCTAAAATTTGAAGTCCTGGAAACTTCACTAATTTTAGATTAAAATTCTTTTTGAAAATACTACTATACAACAAAAAGCACTAACACAAAGGATGTATAATATTTTCAATAATTTATTAGATAATTTAAAAGTTTTCACTTAACCGTGCAAGAGTATTGAAAAGAACAAATGTTTGTCAATTCGCATAAGGTTTCCTACGATTTTTCTTATTAAAAGGGATCATTTATACACTTAATTTTCCAAATTTCAAATTTAAGATATAAGACAAATTCAAGTAATAAAAAGCCAATCAGGTTTCCAACAACAATGATTGCGAAATTTTCGAGATATTTCGCTACACCACTTTTTTTAGATAGATTTAAAGAAATCCAGTACCTGAAGTAGTAATACTGATTTCCGAGCTGGAATTAATTAAATATAAAACTCACCTTCGGCATAGCAGATTCAATCAACTGATCCAATTTAATATTTTCTTCTTCTGTCAGACTGACCCTATCTTCGGATGGAACAGGCGATGGAATAGGCGATTGAACAGGCGATGGACTATCCTTGCCAGTTTTTTTAACCAAGGTGGTTGGCGTCGAAGACCTTCCACAAGGATTTGTTCGATAAAATGCAGTAATATTCTCCGGCGAAGGAGATCTTGGAGAACTTGGAGAGTTTGGAGTTGATGAAGGGACATTCAGTGGAATCTGAAAAATAGACATAAAAATTCCTCAGTACTTGATATTCCGAAAAATCCCACGAATTCAAAACAACTTACTCCTTCCATTTCGGATTCCATCAATGAATAAACTTTCAGCTCTTCTTCAGACGGCACGGGTGAAGGACTTTCAATTTTACAATCTTTTTGTAAAGATGAGGATGAACGATTTTTAAGTGAACCTTTAGGTGAAGTTGGCACAGATGATGACTCGATCAATTGATTTTCTTTATTACTCTCCTCTTCCAAGAAACTATTTCCACCTTCGGAAGGAGCAGGAGATGATCTTTGCAGATTTAGTTCGGAAGTTGTAGGGGAAGCTGTGTCATTTAAGCATCTCTGTTAAAAAAAATATGCATTTATTGACAAAATATAACTCTCCGCGTATGTAATAATTTGACACCGTACTTTTAATATTATTTTATCATTTAGAAAACATAAAAAATACATTTTCAACGTATTTCCAGATGAAATATTCATCAAGGTAGAATTAAATTCGACTATTTGAATCTGATTCGAATTTTTTATAAGGCTCAACTTACCGCGTTTACTGGGCATATTTGTCACGTAAATGTATTAAATTATTTTATTTTTATATCAAAATTTTATTTTTAAAGTTGAAGAGTAAGAAAAATGTGACATGTATGTTCATGATGAAATTTAGCAAAGCGGATAATTTTTCCTAGGTCTATTAAAAATGTGAGTTTCTCTTTACATATTGATCCTGTAATATGACAAATTTCACTTCACAACTTTAAACTTTAGATGTTTTCCATATTTTTCATGATTTACACATCATAAAAAGAAAAACGGAAAAATCTGGAATTTACAGGGTATTTAAATCAGTTCTTACTCGAATCATCCCTGTAAATTTGACTTTGGTCCCAGAATTTTTCCTCTAACATAACTATTTGATTAAATCTTCAAGATTTTCGCTAATCGTGAATAGCGAATGAAAAACATTTTTGGTTCAAAACTCAACTACTTAGTTAAAGTGGAACTACTTTGTTGAAAATTATTTTTTTTTTTTTTCATGATTCCTCATTTTAGTTGAAAAATCTTTTTTTGTTCAAAATTCAACTATTTTGATAAAATTGTTTCAAATTATTTTTTTACTGAAGTTTTACTATTCCATGTTTGGTTGAACATTTATTTTCTTCAGTTGAAACTTCAACTACATGATTCAAAATTTCCGTATTTTTTTTAGACTTCGACTTTTGTGGTAGAAAATTAATCTTCTTGGCGACTAATTCACCTTTTTGGTTCAAAATTCATGCACTTTGTTAAAAATTATTCTTTTGTGGTGGTAAATTAGTTTTTTATTGAAAATTAATTTTGTTAAACTAAAAATTTAACTATTCCATATTTTGTGGAATTTTTTGTTTATAGACATTCAATCTTTTTGATTGAAAATTCATCTGTTTGGTTGAAAATTGAACTATTTCGCTAAAAATTTATGTTATTTGGTTAAAAACTTATGCCTGTAAATTAAAATTAAATTATACTATTTTTTGTTAAAATTTTATTTTTTTTAGTTGATAATTCATCTATTAGGTTGAAATTTTTTTGTTTGTTAGCAATATAACCTTTTTGGTTGAAAATTCAACTATTAGGTTGAAAATTCCATTACAAATTAAAATATTTGGTTGAAAATTCATGTACTTGGTTAAAAATTATTATTTTTTGGTAGAAAATTAATCTTTTTGTTTGAAATTTAATTTCTTTGGCTAAGAATTATTTTTTTTTATTGACAATTAATTTTTTCAACTAAAACTTTAACTATTCCATTTTTTGTTGAAATTTTTTTTCATAGAAATTTAATCTTTTTGGTTGAAAATTTAACTATTTCGTTAAAATTTTATTTTATTTGGTTAAAAACTTATGTCTGTAACTTAAAATTAAATTATACTATCTTTTGTTGAAATTTTATTTATTTTTTTTAGTTGATAATTCTTCTATTTTGTTGAAAATTTGTCTTTTTTGTT